>JARQOD010000849.1:23918-120786 GCA_033576555.1 Oophaga sylvatica
TCCAAATCCGGTGAATAAATCAAAATGTCATCCAAATACACAACCACACTTCTGCCGATCAAAGGTCTAAGGATGTCATTAATAAGATTCTGAAAAAATGCCGGAGCACTGGAAAGTCCAAAAGGCATGACCAGATTCTCAAAATGACCCAGTGGAGTGTTAAACGCAGTCTTCCATTCATCCCCTCCTTCATGCGCAACAAATTGTATGCCCTCGAAGATCAATTTTCGAGAACCACTTGGCCCCCACTAACTGATTAAACAAATCAGGAATCAATGGCAGTGGGTAAGGATTGCGTACAGTAATCTTATTAATCTCACGAAAGTCTAGACAAGGCCGTAAACCGCCGTCCTTTTTTTTAACAAAAAAAATCCAACCGCCACAGGAGATTTGGAAGGCCTGATGTGACCGGCGGCCAAGCTTGTCTGTATGTATTCCTCCAAAGCCTTTCTCTCAGGAATAGTCAAATTAAATAAACGACTTTTAGGAAGAGTTGCTCCAGGGACAAATTCAATCGCACAATCATAATCTCTATGAGGAGGCAATACCTGCGATTCCTTATCAGAAAAAACTTTCCAAAAATCCTGAATAGGTACAGGTAACTCCCCCTTAACTACAGCAGCAATACGCCTGTTACAACACTTGTCATAACACTTAGGACTCCAGGACTTAATTTCATTGGTAGACCAATCCAGTACCGGATTGTGCAATTTTAACCAGGGTAACCCCAAAATCACCGGTGAGGGCAAATTATTCAAAACTACCAAATCCAAATTCTCTTGATGAACACCATTAATAGTAAGAGGAAATTCACAGATATGGTGAGTAACATTTTTCAAGGGAGAGCCATCCACAGACACCACATTAATAGGAGAAGACAGAAGTTTGGGTTTTAATTTTAGTTTTTCCAAAAATTTCCCATCAATCACATTGAGAGTTGAACCACAATCCACAAATACCCGAAAACTCCATTAATTCCTCCTCACCAGCAGTGGTAGCAGAAAGAAAGACACCTTTATTGTTTAAACAAGCTATGCGGGCGACACGGACCTCATTTTTTTTCTCTCTTTATTCATTCGAAGCACACAGTTCTTAATAAAATGCTCAGATTTACCACAGTAGAAACACAAACCTTGAGCAAATCTGCGTTCTTTTTCCCGAGAGTGAGGTGCCACTGCTCCAATTTCCATCGGCTCTGCAATGTCAGTACATTCCTTCTCCAAACCTGGAGCTGACAAAGCAGACTTACTCTCATTAACCCTTGCACGCAGTCTCCTATCCACCCGTATGGCCAATTGCATAGCCTCTTGCAAGTTACCAGGTCTAGGATAAGCAATCAGCAAATCTTTAACCCTTTCACTTAACCCTGCAAGAAATAAACTTTTCAAAGCAGAATCGTTCCAGCCCACCTGCGTGGACCACCTACGGAAGTGAGTACAATATTTTTCCACATTACCCGATCCCTGTCTCAAACGTCTCAACTCTGTCTCAGCTGATGAAACACGATCCGGATCGTCATACAACAACCCCAAAGCAGAAAAAAAACATCCACTGATCCAAAGCATGGATCACTAGGCTGCAGAGAAAAGGCCCAGTCCTGAGGTTCTTTGCGCAAAAGTGACATTATAAACCCTATGCGCTGTGATTCATCACCAGAGGATCTGGGTCTCAAACGAAAATACAACAAGCAAGCTTTTTTAAAAGAAAAAAAATCTTGTTGTTCACCAAAAATAAATCAGGCAAACGTACCTTTGGCTCCACGAAATGTGCTCCAGAACAACTACTCACGTGTTGCTGGATTTCAGCCACCTCCAGAGAGAGACCCTGCAGGCGTTCAGCCAAATCCCGAACCGACACCATGATGGAAACAGAAAATCTTTCCTTAGAGATTTTATTTTTTTTTTTATTTCTAGGCTGGACTTACTGTTATGAACTGCTACAAGCACTAAGGAAAGATGGGAACTCTGTCCCTACAATAAAACTGAGCTTGATCCCTACGATGTAACGGGGAACCTGATCCTGCGACCAGACCCGCTAAAGTCCTCAGCTAGTCTGAACGAAGACCTATAGTTGTGAGGGAGGAATCCCTACAAGATCTAGGGACTGGGGAGAAAAGGTGGACACCTCCTAACAGAAATTGTAGCAGGGAAAATTAAACAGAAAACAAATTACTACGAGATCCTAAAATTAAGCAAAACTGACTGAGAAAGGCACCTAAGCACCCGGCTAGCTTAAGAGTAGATAATACAATGAAGTCCAGCAAAGCCAGAAGGGCGGAGCCAGACTAAATAGGGTAAAAAGGTCATGTGACCAGCAAACTGAAACAAAATCTAACAAGAGGGTTCTAACATTTCCCTCTTTTTATCTGGGTGCTGAGGAGGATTTTTTTTTCTCTCTCAATGGAGTTTGCACAGTTGTCTGGCCGTGTGGATCAGCATTTCATCCTCAGACCAATGGACAAACCGAGAGAAAAAACCAGACCTTGGAGACTTATTTGATATTTTTTTTGTCTGCTGATCAAGATGACTGGGGCTCTTTTTTGCCTTTGGCTGAGTTTGCTTTTAATAATAGGGCTAGCTCTGCCACCTTGATGTCTCCATTTTTCTGCAATTCTGGGTTTCACCCTCGATTTTCTTCGGGACAGGCGGAGGCTTCTGTCTGTCCGGGTGTTGACTCTGTTGTGGAGCAAATGCAGCAGATTTGGGACCAGGTAGTGGAGAGGTTGTCTCTCTCTCAAGAGAAGGCCCAGCGGTTTGCCAACCGGCATAGGACTGATGGTCCTCAGTTTAAAGTGGGGGACTTGGTTTGGTTGTCCTCAAGAAATATCCCTATGAGGGTTGCATCTCCAAAGTTTAAGCCTAGGTTCATTGGACCTTATAAGATCATGGAGATTCTTAATCCCGGTTTCCTTCCGTTTGCTTCTTCCAGGGACATTTAAGATCCATAACGTGTTCCACAAGTCCTTATTGAAGAGGTTTGTCGAGCCAGTGGTTCCTATGGCTGCGCCTCCTAACCCTGTTTTGGTTGAGGGCAATCTGGAGTATGTGGTTGAGAAAATATTGGATTCTCGGTTTTCTAGACGGAATCTCCAGTATTTGGTTAAGTGGAGGGGTCACAGAACCCTCACTTGTGCAACCAGGCCGATCAGGATGAGCTCGGTGATAGGCACGGATCAGTCTCCTAGCATGGATGTCCGAAGCAAACACCCAAGAATTGTCCTCCTGACCATAACCTCTCCACTTAACCAAATACTGGAGTTTCCGTTTAGAAAAACGAGAATCCAATATTTTCTCAACGCAGAAGAATGAATCTCAGACATCACACTCTTCTTCCACTGGTCTGGGACAAACAATTTCCCAACAAGGCAGCGCTCAGGTTTATCCTCCTGACACCCCTGAAGAGCCAGTCTCAAATTGGGCGAGATGGCGGAAAGTACTACACCCTCTTTCAAAATAACAGCAGGATCAGATAACTCAGGAGAATCCGCAAAGAAACTCCTCGAGAGGGCATCCGCCTTAACATTCTTAGTGCCAGGAAGAAAAGAAACCACAAAATTAAAATGTCTGAAAAACAAGGCCCACCTGGCCTGTCTAGGATTAAGTCGCTTGGCTGATTTGAGATAAACCAGGTTCTTATGGTCCTTGAGGACTACCACCTGATGTTTGGCTCCTTCCAGCCAATGTCTCCACTCTTCAAAGGCCCACTTCATGGCCAATAACTCCCGATTACCCACGTCATAAGAACGTTCAGTTGGAGAAAACTTTCGAGAGAAAAAGGCACAAGGCCTCTTAGATTTTCTTGGATCCCTTTGGGACAAAACGGCACCTGCCTCAATTTCAGAAGCATCAACCTCAACCTGAAACGGTAGAGAAACATCAGGCTGCCGTAGAACAGGAGCAGAAGTGAATCTCTGCTTAAGTTCCTGAAATGCAGAAACTGCCTCAGGAGGCCAATTCACCACATCGGTACCCTTTTTGGTCAAATCAGTCAATGGTTTAACAATACCGGAGAAATTACCATTGAATTTACGATAAAAATTGTCAAAACCCAAAAATCTCTGAAGAGCCTTTAATGAAGTAGGTTGAACCCAATCACAGATGGCCTGAACCTTGACCGGGTCCATTTCAATAACAGACGGAGACAAAATGAATCCCAGAAATGAGACCTTCTGTACGCCAAAAAGACACTTTGATCCCTTCACATACAGTGCATTCTCTCTCAAAATCTGGAACACAGTCTGAACATGTTTCACATGAGAGTCCCAGTCACTGGAAAAAATCAAGATATCATCCAAATAAACAATCAGAAATTTATCCACAAAATCCCTGAAAATATCATTCATAAAGGATTGGAAGACGGAAGGGGCATTAGTAAGCCCAAAGGGCATTACTAGGTACTCAAAATGCCCCTCAGGGGTATTAAACGCCGTCTTCCATTCATCCCCGTGCTTAATACGAATAAGGTTATACGCCTCCCTGAGGTCAAGTTTGTTAAACCAACTAGCACTTTTCACTCTGGAAAACAGGTCAAAAATCAAGGGTAACGGATATTGATACTTCACAGTGATCTTATTCAAAAGACGATAATCAATACACGGCCTCAATGAACCATCCTTTTTGGCCACAAAGAAAAAAACGGCGCCCAAGGGTGAAGAGGATGGTCTGATATGACCCTTCTCCAATGACTCCTTGATATAAGATCACATAGCATCGTGTTCATGTACAGATAAGTTAAAAAGGCGACCCTTAGGAAATTTACCACCAGGCACTGACTCAATAGCGCAATCGTAGCTTCTGTGAGGAGGTAAGGACACAGACTTACTTTCACTAAACACATCAGAAAAATCAGTCTAAAAGTCAGGGACATCCTGAGACTGGGGAGAGGCAGAAAAAACAGGAGTGTCAGTATTAACACATTGGCAACCCCAACTGGTCACAGACACAGATTTCCAATCCAAAAGAGGATTATGAGTCTGTAACCAAGGGAAACCCAATACAATAATGTCATGCAGATTATGCAACACCAGAAATTTGCAACTCTCCTGATGATCTTGTTCAACCCTCATTATCACCTGAGTAGAAAATTGGGGTTTATTCTCCTGCAAAGGGGTAGAATCAATGCCTAGTAAAGGAATAGACTTCCGCAGGGGTATCATGGGAAAGCCACAACGTTGGCAAAGTCAAAATCCATCAGGTTAATAGCCGCTCCTGAATCAACAAAAGCCTGAGTCGAAAATGTGCACATGGAGCAAATGAGGGTAACAGTCAACAGAAATTTAGTCTGAACACTACCCAAGACAACTGAGCGCGCAAAACGTCTTCCCCGCTTAGGGCAGACGGAAATAGCATGGGACGCATCACCACAGTAGAAACACAACCCATTGCGCCTACGAAACTCATGACGCTGAGCCCCAGAAGTCCATCACACTGCATGGGCTCAGAAGCTGGATCACAAGGCAACACTATCTCACGCATACCTCTGCGCTCACGCAAATGTCTGTCAATTTGAATGGCCAAAGACATAGAATCATTGAGACCAGAGGGAACAGGGAATCCCACCATAACGTCCTTTACTTTTTCTGACAGACCCTTTAGAAAAAAGGCTGCCAAAGCATGATCATTCCATTTGGTCAGAACTGCCCACTTTCGAAATTTCTGACAGTACAACTCAGTGTCTTCAAGACCCTGATTTAATGCCAACAGGATCTTTTCAGCTTGATCAGTGACATTAGGTTCATCGTACAATAACCCCAGAGCCTGAAAAAAATACATCAATATCATTCAAAACAGGATCCCCAGGTGTCAGGGAAAAAGCCCATTCCTGAAGGTCGCCGCGCAGCAGGGAGATGACAATTTGAACCTGCTGTGCAGCGTTCCCTGAGGACTTAGGCCTTAGGGCAAAAAACAACTTACAGTTATTTTTGAAATTGAGAAATTTAGATCTATCCCCCAAAAACAAATCTGGCATGGGAATCCTAGGTTCCACAACCGGCAACCAGCAAGATAGGTAGCAATACTCCGAACCTCAGTGGCAAGCTGATCCACACGGCCAGACAACTGTGCAAACTCCATTGAGAGAGAAAAAAAATCCTCCTCAGCACCCAGAGAAAAAGAGGGAAAAAATGCAACAAACAGAAAAAAAAAAATGTAATGTATGTGGTACAGTTCATATAGCGTCTTGTGCTTGGGTGCGATGAAAATACTTGAGACACAGGTTGATAAAGAAAGTCTTGTATTGCTTCATACAAATTGGCAAAAATAAACACACAGGTTGCAAACACAGAAGCAGGAGACACAGCAGGCCAGAGTAATCTAAGCTCAGCAATAACTCTCCACAACAGATTCAGATCTTCTTCTCTGTTACCGCAAGTCCATGCAAACGTGAGGCTCTCAAGAGCAGAGTTCAGAGTCCACAAGTGCTTCAGAGTTCCTCAGTAGGAATGGCTGGAGTACAAGGTCCAAGGCTTCAGGAGTCAGAACACAGGTTCACTGCAGGCTAGATTCTGAAGCACTGATTGCTCAGCTGTGGCTGTCTAAGAAGCAAACGGAGAGAATCAGGGCGGGAACATGCAAGCTGGAAAACTCCATTTTGACTGAGGGCAAGATAGCTGCAGCAAAACAGAAAGCAAAATGGCCGACGAACAAACTGAGTTTCAGAAACAGATACACAGAACCTTACATTACTCCCCCCTTAGGGACAACCTCCGGATGACCTCAGACCAGGCTTGTGTGGGTACCTCTGATGAAACTGACGGAGCAAGCGAGGAGCATTAACGTTATTGACTGGCTCCCATGAGTTGTCCTCCACTGGGTAGCCCTGCCATTTAATCAGATATTGTAACTGATTTCTATACAACCTGGAATCTAAAATCCTTTCCACCACAAATTCTTCCTGACCATCGACTAGCACTGGGTCAGGGCAAGGAGAAGAACGTCCAGGAAACGTATTGGGTGTCGCAGCCTTTAGTAGGGATACATGAAAGACAGGGTGGATTCTCATAGTTCTGGGCAATTGAAGACGACAAGCAACGGCACTTATAATCTTACTGATTTTATAGGGTCCAATGTACTTATGTCCCAACTTAGACGATGGAATCCTTAACTTAAGATTTCTGGTTGACAGCCAGACCAGGTCTCCTACCTTAAAAGCTGGTGCAGGTTTACGAAATTTATCTGCTGCCTTCTTGTACCTTTCCTGAGCCGATTCCAGATTCTCCTTTAGAAGATCCATATTCTTCTGTAAAGTCGTGACTCTTTCAGCCACTGCTGGCAAAGGCGTCTCTATGGGAAATCGTGGTAGAATGTTAGGATGATAACCTAGATTAGAGTAAAAAGGAGACTGTTTAGTGGAGGCACTCTGAGAGTTGTTGTAAGAGAACTCAGCCAATGGAAGTAGATCCACCCAATCATCCTGTAGGTGGCAGATAAAGCAGCGGAGATACTGCTCCAGGGTTTGATTGGTTCGTTCGGTTTGTCCATTAGTCTGGGGATGAAAAGCAGAAGAAAGGTTTACTTTAATGTCCAATGCTGCACAGAAATTTTGCCAAAACCTAGAAGTGAATTGCACCCCTCGATCCGAAATAACCTCATCCGGTACTCCATGTAAACGAAACACATCTTTAATCATCAAATCTGATGTCTGTTTTGCAGTGGGTAAGCCGACACAAGGGATAAAATGAGCTGCCTTTGTTAAACGGTCAACCACCACTAGAATAGTGTTCTTCCCTTGAGAGGTTGGTAATTCCACAATGAAATCCATAGAAATGGATCCCCACGGGCGGGACGGGGTGGGAAGAGGCTGCAACAGACCAGTTGGTGAAGAGCGAGGTGTTTTGCATCTTGCACAAACCTCACACGAAGTGACATAGTCCAAAACATCCTTCCTACAAGTGGGCCACCAAAAGAAACGAGAAAGAAATTCCTGTGTCTTTAGAATTCCTCTATGCCCGGCTATTTTGGAATCGTGAATGAGTTGCAATACTCTCAATCTGACTGTTTCAGGTATATACAGACGTTGTCCCAGAATCCACACACCATTCTTAAAGACAAGACTTACGTCCCTTGGGGGTTGAGCCAAAAAAGAATCCGCATGGTATGCTTCCTTGATGTCTTTAATTAGGTCTTGATGATGAATCACTCCTAGGAATCTAGAGTCAGGAAGAATAGTCTTAGGAGGAGTAATTGGACGTGTCTCTGCTGAGTAAATCCTAGAGAGTGCATCAGCCTTTCCATTGCGCGATCCTGGTCTATAAGAAATAATAAAATTAAATTGGTTTAAGAAAAGATTCCAGCGAGCCTGGCGAGGAGTCAGGCACTTAGCCGACCTGATAAACTCAAGATTACGATGGTCTGTCAGAACGACTATTTGCTGTGCAGCTCCTTGAAGAAGGTGTCTCCATTCTTTGAAGGCGGCAATAATGGCCAACAACTCTCTATTGCCCACATCGTAGTTCTTCTCAGCCGAAGACAACTGCTGGGAAAAGAAGGCACAGGGATGCAAGACATTCTTCTCACCTGTTCTCTGAGAGAGTATAGCTCCCACGGCACAGTCTGAAGCATCCACCTCTATTATGAAGGCAAGCTCGGGGTTGGGATGTACTAGGATAGGTGCAGTGGTAAATTTATCTTTTAGACGGGAAAATGCTTCCTGGGCTTGGGGAGTCCAGGAGAACTTAGACTCTTTCCGGGTAAGTTGGGTGATAGGTGACACTACCTCAGAAAAATTTCTAATGAAACGTCTATAGAAGTTTGCAAACCCGATGAAGCGCTGTACCTCCTTCACATTTCTAGGACTTGGCCAATCATTGATGGCTTGGGTTTTACTTCCATCCATACTAATTCCTTGTGTAGACAGTACATACCCCAGAAATTGAATTTCGGTCTTATGGAATTCACACTTTTCAAGCTTGATGTAAAGATGATTTTGTCTTAGACGTTCCAAGACCATTCTCACATGTCCATGATGTTCCTCTGTGGAGTTAGAAAAAATTAAAATATCATCCAAATAAATTACCACGAACGTATCTAGGAGATCCCTGAAGATGTCATTCACCAAGTGTTGGAAAGTGGCTGGGGCGGTACTCAGACCAAAAGGCATAACCAGATATTCAAAGTGTCCATAGCGTGACCTGAATGCAGTCTTCCATTCATCCCAGGTCTAATACGGACTAAGTTATAGGCCCCACGAAGATCTAGTTTAGAAAAAATTTTGGCATGTCGCACTCTCTCCAATAACTCAGGGATTAAAGGCAATGGATAACGGTTTCTAATAGTAACCTTATTGAGTTCCCTATAGTCTACGCATGGTCTCAGGGATCCATCTTTCTTCTTTACAAAGAATATGGGTGCCCCTGCAGGAGATGAAGAGGGGCGTATGAAGCCCTTGGCTAGATTTTCGTCTATGTACTCTTTTAAAGCCTTCAGCTCGGGCCCCGCCAGGGGGTAGATCTTACCAAAAGGTATCTCTGCTCCAGGCAATAATTCAATTGGACAATCATATGGACGGTGAGGAGGAAGCTGGTCAGCGTTCTTCTTGTCACATAAATCCACATAGTCCTGGTATACAGCTGGTAGTTCAGGGACTGACATGGTTCCTTTAGGAACAGAGCAAGCTGAAATTTTTGGACTCATCTGTTTCTCTGGAAAGTGTAATTCCTTGGTCTCCCAGTTAATGGTAGGATTCTGAGCCTGCAGCCATGGTAGCCCTAGAATAATGGGAAAGTGAGGAGAAGAGATAAGCATAAAGGACAGTTTCTCTTGATGATCTTTACCCATAAGAACCTTCAAAGGCTCTGTTTCCTGATCCACTGGTCCAGAGGTCAGCAGGGAGCCATCCACAGTTTCCATCTGTACTGGAGTAGCCTTCTTCACTGAACGTATTCCCTGTTTTAGAGCAAAGGAGACATCCATAAAATTTCCACTTGCACCTGAGTCGATCATAGCAGAGCTAGACACCCAGGCTGAGTCAACCCAGAGTTTGATGGAAAGAAAACAGTGAGAATTGTTTTTCTTACAACTCAGCTGGGACACCGCTGAGGAAACTTGAAAGATGGCAGCATTTACACAGTCAACGTCCTCAGAGGTAACGGAGTTTAAGTCCGAGAAATCAAGATCTGTTGCTGCAGCTCTCTCTGGAGCCTGAGGCTCGGACCTGACAGATCCCCTCTCGCAACACTCACAATGAATGAGTGCTGCAGTAGTCTTGCGAGAACGGCTGGGACAGTTAATAATAAAGTGCCCTGACTTACCACAATAAAAACATAGATTCTCCTTAAAACGATGTTCCTTGCGTGCATCACTAACCCGTCGTAGTAAAGAGTCTACCTGCATGGGTTCAGGTTCAGGTTCCCGTGTAATCCTATTCAAAGGTTCCTTAGCTGGAGAGGAAGGTAGGAAAAGGTTAGTACGATTGCTTTCGAACCATCTCTCTTGCCTGCGTTCAGTTAAACGAGTATCAATACGGATGCAGTAGTTAATAAAGTCACCTAACGCAGTGGGAGGGTCGGCACGAGCAAGTTCATCCTTAATCAGTGGGGATAACCCCTTTCGAAAAATAGATTTTTTGGCGGAATTGTCCCAGGTGGTATCAAGGGCCCATCTCCTGAAATCCAAGGCATATTCAGCTACCGAGTGCTTACCTTGGCGCAAAGCTAACATGGCTGCTTCAGCTGTTGCACCTCGATTGGGGTCATCAAACACCTGCCCCATGGCTGAAATAAAATCATCAAGGTGATTCAAACAATCATCCTCAGTCTCAATCAGAGGGTTTGCCCATATCAAAGCCTTGTTGGTAAGCAACATAATTATAGTAAGCACCTTAGATCGTTCAGTAGGAAATTGTGAAGCATGTGCAGAAAAAAAAAGATTGCATTGATTAACAAATCCCCTGAATTTTTCACGTTCACCACCAAAACGAAAAGGGGGCAACTTGGGAATCCCAGAACTCGGGGCCACGGCAGGAGCCTGGACTCGCCCCTCCAGAACCTCAATCCTGGCTCGCAAATCCTGGGTAGTCTGTCCAACCACTTGCAAATTGTGATTATTTAGGTCCTGAAGATTTGTAAGACGGGTCTTTATATTCTGCAAATCTGCAAGGATATTATCAGTCACTCCGCAAAGTTCCTTTATGCGGGCCTCCATTTTCCAGATCTTTTAAGACAGGATACTGGAAGAAGAGGAGAGAAAAAAAAAACAATAGTGTTCACCTGTGGCAACACTGAAGAAAGAAAAAACTTTAAGGGAACTGCTCACCTGGAATGGTTGTGAGAAGTCACAACCACTATCATCACAGAAAGCTTTCAACCAGACATCTGATATCCAGAGTTTCAGCAGACAAAAAGAGAAGAGAGAAAAAAAAAAAACAATAGTGTTTACCTGTGATAACACTGCAGAAAAAAAAACTTAAGGGAATTGCTCACCTGGAATGGTTGTGAGAAGTCACAACCACTGTCATCACAGAAAGTACAACCGGACATCCGATATCCACAGTACAGCAGACAAGCCTTTCCAGACCCAGCAGACACTAACGTTTGGCTTCAGAATCTTGTAATGTATGTGGTACAGTTCATATAGCGTCTTGTGCTTGGGTGCGATGAAAATACTTGAGACACAGGTTGATAAAGAAAGTCTTGTATTGCTTCATACAAATTGGCAAAAATAAACACACAGGTTGCAAACACAGAAGCAGGAGACACAGCAGGCCAGAGTAATCTAAGCTCAGCAATAACTCTCCACAACAGATTCAGATCTTCTTCTCTGTTACCGCAAGTCCATGCAAACGTGAGGCTCTCAAGAGCAGAGTTCAGAGTCCACAAGTGCTTCAGAGTTCCTCAGTAGGAATGGCTGGAGTACAAGGTCCAAGGCTTCAGGAGTCAGAACACAGGTTCACTGCAGGCTAGATTCTGAAGCACTGATTGCTCAGCTGTGGCTGTCTAAGAAGCAAACGGAGAGAATCAGGGCGGGAACATGCAAGCTGGAAAACTCCATTTTGACTGAGGGCAAGATAGCTGCAGCAAAACAGAAAGCAAAATGGCCGACGAACAAACTGAGTTTCAGAAACAGATACACAGAACCTTACAAAAAATCTCTGACAACTCTGACAACTTTTTTCTTTCCACACTATTTTTCCCTTCTGTGAGTACCATATAATTTTCAGTTTGGCCGGTGATACTGTTATGTACGGTAGCTGAGGAGGACAGGAACAACAGCAGGGCAGCCGAACACCTGAGATGTTGGTAACAAATGGGTTGCAGAAACCTGAACTAACCACACAACTAGACGTAGCCGTGGAGCGTTCCTACGTTGATCCTAGACGCCTCGTCACAGCCTGAGAGCTAGCTATACCTAAAGATAGAAACAGGAAAGCTAACTGCCCCGGAGTAGAGCCCCAAAGGAATAGGCAGCCCCAAACATATAATGGCGGTTAGACAAGATGAAAACACAAACGCAGGCAGAAAACAGATTGAGCAAACGCTGGGGCCACAAGCTGACTAAATAGGAAAGGACAGGAGAGATTACTTTCTGCAACCCAGAAAACCCTACAAAAATCCAACAATTCTGATTACAAAAATACTGAGATCACACGATCTCGCCACCCACTAAATCAGATCTCAGAGTGAACAAAACCAAGCTGCAGCCGCTGAAAAAGCAGGAAAAAGCAAATGAAAAAACAACAGTGGCTACAGACAAACTGTGAGGAGCTCAGGCCCCAGGAGGGGACCTGGCTGTCCTCCACAAATGTGCAGAAAAAAATGCAAATAGCAAGCACAAAAGGAAAAGCAGAAAATAACTTATCTGAAAGCATCAGATGCAGGCAAGACACCAGCAAACTTCCAAATGAACAGGAACCACAATTGAGACCAGAACAATTGATCACCGGCGACCATCATGGGAGGGAACCTCCCTTATATCAGTCCAATCCATGATCCCAAATTGCCAGTCCTCTCTGGAAGGTTCAGTACTGTCTGTAACCACCAGAGGGAGCCTCTGCTCATTCACAACACTTCTAGCGAGGAATGGCAATCTGGGATCACTGACTGGACTGATATAAGGGAGGTTCCCTCCTATGATGGTTGCCGATGATCAATTGTTCTTGTCTCAATTGTGGTTCCCGGTTCATTTGGAAGTTTGCTGGAGTCTTGCCTGCGTCTGCTGCTTTCAGATAAGATATTTTTGCTTTTCTTTTTGTGCTTGCTTTTTGCATAGTTTTCTGCACTTTTGGAGCTCAGCCGGGTCCCCTCCTGGGGCCTGTGCTCCTCTCAGTTTATCTGTAGCCACAGTTATTTGTTCATTTGCTTTTTACTGTTTTTTTCAGTGGCTGCGGCTTGGTTTTGTTACACCAGAGATCTGATTTAGGTGGATGAGTTCGTGTGATCTCAGGTTTTTTGGCAATCAGAAGTGTTGGTATTTTTTAGGGTTTTTTTTGGATTGCAGTCAGAATTCTTTCCTGTACCTTTCTGTCTAGACAGATTGGGCCCCAGCGTTTGCTCATTATATTTTCTGTCTGTGTCCGTGCTTTCTTCTTGTCTAACAGCCATTACATGTTTGGGGGCTTCCTATTTTCTTTGGGGATCTGCTCCGGGGCAGATAGCTTTCATCTTTCTGCCTTTAGGTGTAGTTATCTCTCAGGCTGTGACGAGGCATCTAGGATCAACGTAGGAACGCTCCACGGCTACCTCTAGTTGTGTGGTTAGTTCAGGTTACTGCAATCCAATAGGTTCCAGCCTCTCTGGTGTATTACCGTTTTTGCTATTTCTCCTCAGCTACCTAAACATAACAGAGGTGAGTATATCTATGATGATGGGGGGGTGAGCGCTGTGTTATGGGGGGTGAGCGCTGTGTGCTGGGGGGGTGAGCGCTGTGTTCTGGGGATGTGAGCGCTGAGGGCTGGGGGGTGAGGGCTGGGGGAGTGATGAGCGCTGTGTGCTGGGGGTGAGCGCTGTGTGCTGGGGGTGAGGGCTGGGGGAGTGATGAGCGCTGTGTGCTGGGGTGAGCGCTGTGTGCTGGGGGGGTGAGGGCTGGGGGAGTGATGAGCACTGTGTGCTGGGGAGAGCGCTTTTTGCTGGGGGGTGAGCACTGGGGGTGAGGGCTGGGGGTGATGAGCGCTGTGTGCTGGGGGTGAGCGCTGTGTGCTGGGGGGATGAGGGCTGGCGGAGTCATGAGCGCTGTGTGCTGGGGGTGAGCGCTGTGTGCTGGGGGGGTGAGGGCTTGGGGAGTGATGAGCGCTGTGTGCTGGGGGGGTGATGAGCGCTGTGTGCTGGGGTGAGCGCTGGGGGTGATGAGCGCTGTGTGCTGGGGGTGAGCGCTGTGTGCTGGGGGGTGAGGGCTGGGGGAGTGATAAGCGCTGTGTGCTGGGGGTGATGAGCATTGTGTGCTGGGGTGAGCGCTGTGGGCTGGGGGGTGATGAGTGCTGTGTGCTGGGGTGAGCGCTGTGGGCTGAGAGGGTGAGCGCTGAGGGCTGGGGAAGTGATGAGCACTGTGTGCTGGGGGGGTGAGCGCTGTGTGCTGGGGGGTGACGGCTGGGGGGTGATGAGCGCTGTGTGCTGGGGGTGAGCGCTGTGGGCTGGGGGGTGAGGGCTGGGGGGTGATGAGCGCTGTGTGCTGGGGTGAGTGCTGTGTGCTGGGGGGTGAGGGCTGGGGGAGTGATGAGCGCTGTGTGCTGGGGGGTGAGCGTTGTGTGCTGGGGGGTGATGAGCGCTGTGTGCTGGGGGTGAGCGCTGAGGGCTGGGGGGGTGATGAGCGCTGTGTGCTGGGGTGAGCGCTGTGGGCTGGGGGGTGAGGGCTGGGGGAGTGATGAGCTCTGTGTGCTGGGGGGGTGAGCGCTGTGTGTGGGGGGTGATGAGCACTGTGTGCTGGGGGTGAGCGCTCTGGGCTGGGGGGGGAGCGCTGTGTGCTGGGGGGTGAGCGCTGTGTGCTGGGGGATGATGAGCACTGGGGGGGTGATCGCTGAGGGCTGGGGGAGTGATGAGCGCTGTGGGCTGGGGGGGTGAGCGCTTGGCTGGGGGGGTGAGCGCTGAGGGGGTGAGCGCTGAGGGCTGGGGGTGATGAGCGCTGTGGGCTGGGGGAGTGCTGAGGGCTGGGGTGTAATGAGCGCAGGGGGGAGAATGAGCGCTGAGGTGGGGAATGAGCTCTGGTGGGGAATGAGCGCTGAATTGGGGAATGAGCTCTGAGGTGGGGAATGAGCGCTGAGGTGGGAATGAGCGCTGAGGGGGGAATGAGCGCTGAGGTGGGGAATGAGCGCTGAGGTGAGGAATGAGCGCTGAGGGGGGAATGAGCGCTGAGGTGGGGAATGAGCGCTGAGGTGGGGAATGAGCGCTGAGGAGGAATAAGCGCTGAGGTGGGGAATGAGCGCTGAGGGGGGAAATGAGCGCTGAGGTGGGGAACGAGCTCTGGTGGGGAATGAGCGCTGGGTTGGGGAATGAGCGCTGAGGTGGGGAATGAGCGCTGAGGTGGGGAATGAGCGCTGAGGTGAGGAATGAGCGCTCGGGGGGGGAATGAGCGCTGAGGTGGGGGATGAATGCTAGACTAATGTAAAAGAGGCTGTTGGACAGAAATGACATCACAAATCTTTTTTTTGTTAAATAACATCTTTATTTAGCTTACAAAAAGGCATACAAATCCGCATGTAAAAAACGCATCAAATACGCACCTGCGTTTTCTGCCAAGAGATGCAGATTATGTACGGAAACTTCTGCAGACAAATCTGCAAAGTGTGCACATACCCTAAGACTATGTTTTCACGTTCAGGAAACGCTGCAGAGAGAACACAGCTCCGTCCAAAGCTTTGCCGGCTTTTGTACCGCGATGATTCCACATGTGTTCCTTGAACCGTGTGGAATCACCGCATCCTATACATAGGGCGGTGTTATTTATCTTGCGTAGACTGGGGCGTCTCCGCGAGATAAATAGACATGCTGTGGTCTAGAAAGACGCGCCGCATGTGCATATACGCAGGTCTGCCACCTGCATCTTTGTACGCATAGTGGATATGGGATTTCATAAAATCCCCTCCACTATGCTGTAACATTTGGACGCTGCAGATTGGACTCTGCGGCTGTTCTCAGCGTCCAACCCGCAGCGTTTCCTGAACGTGGAAACGTTACCCTAAATATATTCTCTGCCGCTGGACATTATACAGTATAGATTTGCCTGGACTGTACATTATTATAAACTACTACCTGAGCATTATATATTATAGATCACCCTGGACATTATATATAATAGATTGTACGTCATATATTACAGATAATTCTGGACATTTTATACTATAGGTCTCCTTGTACATTATATATTATAGATCTATAATAAATAATATACGGGAGATCTATAAGATAAATTGCCCAGATTTATATGTAAGTATCTGTTTACACCCAGACATATGAATAAGGCCTTAGTCAGAGACTGGGCAGTAATAGAATAATAAAATCCATCCAGTAATCTCCAATGTCTGCTGAACATGGTGTGGGGAGAGTTTCTGGTTCAGTTAGTACACAGACACCAGACTTCTTGCTGTTAACCAGTTAATGTTTTCTTGTCCACCACACTGCAGTGTCAAAAGAGGAAGACAGCGAGACAGGCAGCAACATCGCATCAGAGAGCTCTTGACCTCGAAACAGAAAATCCTCAGATCCTGGTATTGTAACCTATTATTAAGAATAATATTATTCATTGATATTGCGCTATTAACTCCACAACACTTTACATACATCATCAACACTGTCTTCATTGGGGCTTACAATCTAAAAAATCCTATTTATGTCTTTTGAGTGTGGTAGGAAACCACTGTCTTTGAAAGAGCTACATGGGCTTACACATAGATTCAACTCATTCATTCCTATGGGACTTGCAAACATGTGTGGCACTTGCGGTGAGACAAAAAAACACTGCTAGTAGCATTTTTTTTTCCGTTGCTGCAAGAATCGGATTTGCGGGATGCGTAAAAAAAGCCAAAGTTTTTGAACAGGTCTGAAGTCGCTTTGTAAATTGAATGGGGGCCGAAGGGCGGGTGTTCCCATAAGTGATCCGTTACGGGGGCAGTGGGGAAAAACATCCCGGATCTCCCCAAAATGGAAAAAAAATCGCTGATGTGAAAGTAGAAAAGTCACTCCCGACATTGTCTGCATTAGTAATACTCACAAACGGGGGGAGAAAGAAGAAAATCCCTAGGGCAGCATAAACTCAAAAATTACGGCCCGGGCCCCCAGGGCCCTGCTGGCTTTATTCAATAGACGGGGTTTTTGATG
This sequence comes from Oophaga sylvatica, assembly GCA_033576555.1. Classification (NCBI taxonomy): domain Eukaryota; kingdom Metazoa; phylum Chordata; class Amphibia; order Anura; family Dendrobatidae; genus Oophaga; species Oophaga sylvatica. Next base: position 41,158 of record JARQOD010000849.1, read on the forward strand.
TATGCTGTGAAAAAAAAGGGCTTTTAGGGGAAAGTAATTCGGGCCCCTTGTTTGAAGGGAAAGGGTTTTCTTTATTTGGGTTTAACGATTTAAAGCCCCCAAAACAGAGTCAAGCCGCAGGGGTAAATAGTAAGGTTTTTTTGCTTGGTTTGAGATGTTTGGGGGCTTAAATTTGACAAAACCTTTCACCCTGGGGACACTGAAAACACAAATTTTTAAATATCCCAGACCCGAAAGCTCCTTTCTGGGATTTTTGAATTTTGAGAAAATCTTTTTTGGGGTAAATTTTTAAATAAAAAAAATCTGTGTGCCCGGGCCCGGGACCTCGGGCATTTGATTTTTGCATTTCCCTAGCCCGGTTTGGAGGGTTTTTGGGGGGGCTTGATTTTAGAGTTTGGGCCCAACCCACAAGCCCCAAAACGGGCCAGGTTTGTTTCCCTTTTGGAAACGGGCCCAAAACATATTGCATCTGCTGGTGTATGTGTGCATCGCCACAAAAGATCGTCGCGGTTGCACATTCTGACTTCTCACAGCTGAGTTGTGTTTTTTTGTGTTTGGGGTTTGGGGGTTAAAAACTGTCTGTTTCTCAGTTCTGGGACTGGGGGCGTTTCTCCCGGGGTTTCAATTAATTATTTTTTGATTGGTTTCCTTTAAATCTTTTTGGTTGTCTGTGTTGGGGGGGTTGCCAGTGAAATTCTTCTGCAGGGCCAAAAGATTTCATAAAAAACTACCATGTTATATTGTATTTTTTTGCCCTTTTGAAATAGTTTACTGTCATCACATATATATATATCTCTATACAGCGTGACTTTTTCCCCGGGCCAAACAAAAGATTCCTCCACTGTCAGGATCCGTACCCAGCTGGCCCGGCATTCGGGGGTTGTCCATGGATTTTGCAGACTTTAAGTCCAAGTTTTGTTCCCCCGGAGAAACCAGATCAAACCTAAGGTTGCTCTCCCGGACAGGTTCACTGGTGGGGCGGGACAAAATTTTTTATTTTCCCCCGGAGGCAGTAAATTGTACTTTCGGGCTGGGGGCCTTGGTCATTTTGGGTGAAGAGCAGAGGGGGGGAAATTGTTATCTCGCTCTTAAAAGGGGGGACCCCAAAACTTGGGCGTTCTCTATTCCCCGGGCTCCCCAGATCCCCTCAGTGGATCGATTGTTTACTGCCCTGGGTCGGTATATGTATGGGATGATTTCCCCTGCTGAAACAAATTTACTAAAATAGGCAAGGAAATGTCCAGGGGAATTTTCTTCTAGTTCCGTAGGGGGAAAACAGTACTCAGGGGAAATGACCCACCCTTTGGGAGCCAGTTTTTTAAAGGGGTTGTCTGAAAAATTAAAAGATGTTTTTTGGCTCGTAGTTTCTCCCCACACGGAGGCTGCATCCCCTCGCTATTCGGGGAAAAACGAATTCGGGAAGACCGAGGTAACCCCCCCCCTTGATGACTCCACCACTACTAAAGTCCCTTATACTGAGGGTTCCCCTGGTCGTTCTGGGGCCCCCTGCTTTTGGGGGGGACATCTTTTTGTGGGGGGAAATTGGGCGGGCACCGCAAGACAAAAGGTTTTTTCTTTTGCGGGAGAGAGGGACATTTTGGGGGGGTCCACCCGGGCCTCTTTGAGCAAAGGATTTTAAACCGAGTGTGTATTTCTCCCCCAAAACCCCCTCAGTTTCTCGTGCCCCGCGGAGGTGGGGATTGGACTAATCTGGAGGGTTTCTGTTTTTTTGTAGTTCCGGGGGAATTGTGGGCGCTCGGGTTTGCCCCGTGCATGGTATCAAAGAGTTATTGGGCCCAAACCCGGGCCCCCATAGTCCCTTTGTTCAGACCTTTGTCAGGGAGCTTGGTACAAGCGTTCATAAAATAGATCTTGAGTAGGGGGAAGACAAAAGAGCATTTTTTGTTATGGTTGGAGGGGGCTACCTACCCTATTGGTTTGGGGGTTCCTTGGGTTTCTAAACATAACCCATATTTAATTGGCAACCGAAGATAAACCGTGGGGGAATTTTGCAAGAATAAAATGCTTAGCCCCGGGCATCGGGGGCGGTTGGCCTAGGACTTTGTTCCTTTTCTGGGGGACTTTGGGGAGATGTTTCAAGGGGGGGTAAAGAGTTATCCCATCGCGATTTTATGCCTCAATAAAGTTGCTTCCTGAGCCCTTACTCGTACTTTCCAGGGCCGGGAAAAACGGATGACCGGGCCTATTCCCAGGAGGGGGTTTTAGTGTCAGTGTATGCCCGAGTTGGGGGAGGTATTGGGGGTTAGGGGGGACCCCGGTGGATTTCCCGGGGAGACGATTTCCAGATGGGTTAAAGACTAAAGTTAGGGGGAACGTTAAAAAAGGAGGGCTAAAGGGGGGAGAGTTTTCTGGTCTAGATGAAGGGGAACGATCTATTTTTGGTTGTTACCGGGAATTAAAATTTAAAAATTTTTCCCCCCGGGGTTGGGTCCGATTCATGGGGCCTTTACGGGAAACATTCCATAATTAATCCTTGGCATTTTTTGGGACCTCCCCCAACTTTAAAATTTTCATAATGTGTTTCAAAAAGTCTTTATTTAAAAAAGTATGTGGCACCATCATACCGACCTCTACCTCCCCCCTTTCGTTGGTCAATGAAAACGTGGAATTTCAGGGGTCGAAAACCTTGAAACGTCTCAGTCGCCAACCCCTTCGATTTGGTTCATTGGGGGGGGTATGGTCCTGGGGAGGGGACGGGGGGTCCCTGCGTTGATGTTAACGCAATCGATTGTTCGGACCTTTCCCAACTCACCCGGGCAGCCTGGCCGGGGCCGGGAGTCCCCTCGTAGGGGGGGGGGTACTGCATGGTGTATCGCCAAAAGGGATCTCGCGATTACACACTCTGACTTCTCACGCTGAGTTTCTGTTTCTTTTTTTTGGTAATGGGGGGAGTTAATTTTACCTAGCTCTTTGCTAAGACAGGCCCAGCCTCCCCCGGGCTGCTTTTGTTTATGTTCTAATTGATTCCTTCATATCCCTGCCATCTCTTGTTAGAGCCGGTGAAAGCATCATGACTAGCAGACTGGACGGTTCGGGAAAATACTTAAGCTAAGAGCCCCTTTAGTTTTTTTTTACTCTTATGCTTATATTTTACTCTGAGACCTTGGGTGCCCACTGTTGTGAATGTTTGTATGAAGACTTTTTTTACTTTTTTTTGTCTTTCTTGTATGTCTTTCTGTTCATTAAACCCCGTTCCCGTTCATTCCCTTTGGGGGAACAGGGTCCTTCTAGGATAGATTCAGTTGGCAGGGTTGAAGGAACGGGGTTTTTACGCTGGTGGCCGGGATCTTACCTTTAAAAGTACCTCCAGGTAAGGGATTAGTTGGGACCCCAGTTTAGGGTCAGCATAGACCCCGGTCACCCTCTCCCGGAGACAGCTTAAAACGGTTTTCCTTTTCCCCACGGGAATTTCGCGTAATTCTAGTTATCATAATCTATCGCATTTTTATATTGTATGTTGCCCTTTTGATTGGAAACTGTCATCACAAAATTTTATTATTGCAACAGCGTGCAGATACCCCGAGAGGGCACCCCCTTTAACTTTTTAGTGCCGGGAAGAAAAGAAAACCACAAAATTAAAACGGAAAAAAAACAAGGCCCACCTGGCCCGCTAGGATTTAAATGCTGGCGATTCGAGATAAACCAATTTTTATGGTCCATGAGGACCACCACCTGAGTTTTGGTCCTTCCAGCCAAGTCCCACTCTTCAAAGGCCCCCTTTATGGGCCCAAAAACTCCCGATTTCCCACGTCTAAATTTCGTTCATTGGGGAAAAATTTTAGAGAAAAAAGCACAAAGGGTTTTTGTTGAGGGCTTGGATCCTTTTTTGGGCAAAACGGGACTGCCCAATTCAGAGCATCAACCCCACCTGAAACGGTAGAAAACATCAGGTGCCGGAAAGGAGCAAAGGGAACTCTGCTTAATTCCTGAAACCAGAGACTGCCCCAGGGCCCAAAATTACCACACAAACCCTTTTTGGGTCAAACCCAAAATGTTTAAAAATACCGGAAAAATTACAATACTTTTACGAAAAAAATTGGCAAAACCCAAAAACCTGAAGACCCTCAAAAAAGTGGGGTTTGGCCCCAATCACAGGGCTTGAACCTTGCCCGGGGTCCATTTAAAAAACGAGACAAAATGAACCCCAGAAATGAGACCTTTGTACCCCAAAAAGACACTTTAAACCCTTAAATTCAATTTTTTCCCCCAAAAATTTGGAACACAGTCCGAACAGTTTCACTGAGAGCCCCAGTCATTGGAAAAAATAAAGATATCTCCAAATAAACAATCAAAATTTTATCCAAAAACCCCTAAAAATATTTTCATGAAGGTTTGGAAGGGGAAAGGGAGCTTTAGTGACCCCAAAAGGGGCTCACTGGGTATCAAAATCCCCCTCGGGGGTATTAAACCCGTTTTCCCTTCATCCCCGTTTTTAATGCGAATAATTTTAACGCCCCCCTGGGCAAGGGGTAAACCAAACTGCACTTTTCACCCTGGAAACAGGTCAGAAATCAAGGTAACGGAATTTTTACTTCACAATGACTTATTCAAGAGACGATAATCAAACACGCCTCAAAACCTCCCCCTTTGGCCAAAGAAAAAACCGGGGACCCAAGGGGGAAAAAATGGCTGTATACCCTTCTCCCCAAAGATCCTTTATATAAGACGCATAGGCATCGTGTTAGGGACGACAATTAAAAAGGCACCTTTAGGAAAATTTTCCCCAGGGACTAATTTTAATAGCGAACTCGGCTCCGTGAGGGGGGAAAATGCAGATTTTCTTTCACTAAATACATCTGAAAAATCAGTCAAAAAGTAAGGAACATCCTGAGACTTGGGGAGGCAAAAAAAACGGAGTGCGGCTTTAACACTTTGGGCGCCCCAACTGGTTACAGAAACAGTTTTCCCACCCAAACGATAGGACGTAACCAAGGGAAACCTAGTACAATAATGTCAGGCAATTTACGCACCAAAATTTTTGAACTCTTGATGACGGTTCAACCCTATTTACCTGGTAAAAAAACTGGGTTTATTCTCCCCCAAAGGGGTAGAATCAAGCCCGTAGGGAATAGATCCGCGGGGTTCAGGGAAAACCCTCAACGTTTGGCAAAGCAAAATCCTCAGGTTAATAGCTCTCCGAATCACAAAAGGCCTGAAAAAAAAGTGGACAGGGCAAATCAGGGGTAAAGTAAACAGAAATTTGTTGAACATACCCAAGACCTGAGCTTGCAAACGTTTTCCCCCTTGGCAGATGAAAAGCATGGGGGCGTCCCACAGTTAAAACTAACCCATTGCGCTTTCAAAAACTCATGCGGAGCCCCAAAGTCACTCTATCACACTGCATGGGCTCAAAGCTGGTCAAAAGGGAAACACTTCTCCCCATACTCTGCGCTCACGCAAAGCGTCAATTGAATACCAATGACATAGAACATGAGACCAAGGGGCAGGGAAAACCCACCACAAATCCTTTTCATTCCTGACAGCCCCTTCCGAAAAAAGGGGGTGCCAAAGCATCATCATTCCATTTTGGGCAGGACTGCCCCCTTTCGAAAATCAGCCATGTGCACGAGCCCCAAAAAAGACATTGGTACCTTTATTTTATACCTTATAAAACTGCAGCCTAGACTTTTTATTGGGGTTATGTATTTTTTCATCCATTTCGAATTTTTTAATAAATATATAAAAAAATTTTTGCCATTCACGCCATAAGTCTGTTTTTAGTTTTGCTATACATAGCGTGCTACATAAGTTAGGTCATAAATGATAAAAAACAACGTAGCAATATTGAGTGTAGAATTTACGTTACACCACACACCCGGTAATAACTTCGGGTCGATTTTGGTATTTCCAGTTCTAATATTACTAAAACCTGAATAAAGGCCTGTGATTTCACCAGACTAATGGCAGGCAGGTTCGGGGCCCAAAGGGAGCATGGCCCCATATTTAAAGGGCCCCCGTCCCAGGAAAAAACGATTAACCCTGCAATAGGGGGTTATGTCATGTGTGCATCGCCATGAAGATCGTCGGGTTGCACATTCTGACTTCTCACAGCTGATTGCTGTTTCTTTTGTTTTTGGGGCAGTTAGGGAGTTAATTCTGCTGTGCCATTTCGGGGGCTGGGTGCGTTTCTCCCGGCTGCAATTAATTATTTGTTTTTGGGTTTCCTTTAAATCTGGGGTTGTCTGTGTTGGGAGTTCCCATGAAAATTTTCATGCAGACCACAGATAGGATTTACTGTATAGATTAAATTTAAAAGACCCCTTTAAATTTTTTTAAGCTCACCTTGCTTAGATTTTTTAATACCCCCAGATTTTTATTCCTTTCTTGTTTGAGTGTGTATGCAAGTCTGTGTTTTCTCCTCTGTCTTATATGTCTTACTGTGTTTTAGAGAGATCACCCATATCCCTTTGGGGGAACAAAATCCTTCTTAGGATTTTAAGGGTTTTCGGGGCTGAAGGAGACGGGGTTTAGGGGGAACTTGGACCCTGAACCATTTTCATACCCCAAGGTGGGGATAGTTAGGAACCCCAGTTTTTGGGTAGGTTTAACCCCCCGGGCCTCCTCTTTCCTGTGACAGGGATAAGTCCCCAAGATTAACCCCGGTTCAACAACGTGTCAGGTAAAACTACTATATTTACTGTGATTTGCTAATCTTATGTTGTATAGAGTGTTGTTTTTTTAAGAATGTTTCTGACATCGTACAATATCTAAGAATGGTGACATTTTCACTGGCCCATAAAAAATTTTTCCCCGTTGCCAGGATTTCCCGTAGCCCCTGGCCCCAATTGCAGGGGTTATCCATGGGAAATGACGGACATTAAGTCCAAAGTTTTTTCTCCCCGGAGCAAACCAGATTGAACCTTGGTTTCCCCCCGGACAGGTTTAATGGTGGGCGGGGCCAAATTTTTTAAATTTTGGGGGGCAAAGTAAATTGTATTTTTGGCTTTTTGGGGCCCCGGTCTTTTGGGGGGTGAAGAGCAGGGGTGGGAAAAGTTATTCGCTCCACAATGGGGGGAAACCCCCAAACCTTGGGGGGTTCCCTTTTTCCCGGGTCCCCCGGCCTCCCGTCCGTGATCGATTTTTTACTGCCCGGGGGTTTGGGATATGATACCCGGGTCGGGTTTCCCCTTTGCTGAAACAAATTTTCGTAAAATAGGAAGGAAATGTCCAGGGGGGAAATATTTTTGAGTTCCGTGGGGCAACAGTACTCAGTGGAATGACCCACTTTAGGAGCCCGTTTTTTCAAGGGTTGTTGCAAATTAAAAGAGTGTTGGTCGTAGATTCTTCCCCACGGAGGGGGGGTGCTATGGCCCTCGTATTCGCTGGATAGCGAAATTTGGGAAAAGCAGGTAACCCGCCCCTTTTATGAATCCACCTCTTCTAAAGTCCCTTTATGAGGTTCCCCCGGTCTGTTCTGAGGAAAACCCCCCGCAGTTTGGGGGGAATCTTTTTGTGGAAATTGGCGGTGCACCCCAAGGGCTGAAGGTGTTTTTTTTGCGGGAGAGGGGAATTTTGTTGGGGGTGTTCCTCCGGGCCCTTTGAGCAAAGGAGTTAACCTGGGAGTGTGTATTTCGTCCCCCAATCCCCCTCGTTTCTGTGCCCGCGGGGTGGTGTTGGTATAGATCTGGAGGATTTCTGTTTTTTTGTAGTGGGTCCGGGGGTAAATTTGGTGGACGCTCGGTTTGCCAGGGGCATGGTAGCAAGAGTGTATTGGCCAAACCCGGTCCCCATAGTCTTTTGTTCTAGACCTTCGGTCAAAGGGTTGGGACAAGGTTTTAAAATAGATCTTGGTAGGGGCAAGACATAAAGGCAAATTTTTTGTTTTGTGTTGGAGGGTTACCTCTCCATTGTGTTGGGACTTCCTTTGGGTTTGGGTAAAATAACCCAGTATTGATTGGCAATCCGGAAAAATAAACCGTGGGGTGAATTTTGCAAAGAATAACTGCTGGCCGGTCATCGGTGCGGTTGTGCCTAGGACTTTGTTCCTTTTCTGGAGGACTTGGGGGGGATGTTCAGAGGGGGTTCCAAAACCCCCCGGGGCCCTTTTGGGGGGGGGTTTTTAAAAAAAATTTTTTTTTTCCCCCCTTTCCGGGGGGGGGAAAAAGGGGGGAAAAGGGGGGGAAAGGACCAAAGGGGGGGGGGGGGCCCCCCCTTTTTAAAAAAAATTTTAAAAAAATTTTTTTATTTTTTTCCGGGAAAAAAAAACCCCCCCTTTTTAAAAATTTTTAAACTTTCCCCCCCCCTTTTTTTTTTTTTTAAAATTTTTTTGGGGGGTAACCTTTTTTGGGGGGGGCCCCCCCCACTTTGGGGGGGTTTTTTAGGGTTTTCCCCCCCAAACCCCCCCTTTTTTTTTAAAAGGGGGGGGGTTATTTTTTCCTTTTTTTTGGGGTTTTTTTTTGGGGGGGGGTTTTTAGGGGGGCCCCCCGGGAAAAAGGCCCAAAACCCCTTTTTTTAATTTTGGGGGTTTTAAAAGGGATTTTGGGGTTTTTGGGGGAAAATTTTTAAAAACCCCGGTTTTGGGGGGTTTTTTTTGGTTTCCCCCGGGGGGTTTAAAAAAACCCTTATTTTTTTGGGGGAAAAATTTTGGGGGGGGGGAAAATTTTTGGGGTTGGGGGGCCCCCGGGGGGGGGTTTTTTCCCTTTTTGGGGGGGGGAACCAAAGGGGGGTTTTTTTAAAATTTTTAAACCCCGACCCCCCGGGGTTTTGGAAAAAAAAAACCCCCCCGGGTTTGGGGTTTTTCCTATCCTTCAGGAGGGGGTGGTAGTGTCGGCTGTATGTTCTGAGCTTGAGGAGGAGGTGTTAGAGGCTCAGGGGGACGCCCCTGCAGGACCTCCAGGGAGACTGTTTGTCCCAAATCAGTTGAGACAAAAGGTTATTGAGGCACATCATAATTCTGCTTTAGCAGGACATCCAGGGAGTAAGGCTACTTTAGATCTCCTTTCTCGCCGGTTTTGGTGGCCTAACGTTAATAAAGATGTTTTAACTTTTGTCGCGTCCTGTGGGGTTTGTGCTCGCTCTAAGACCCCTCATACCCGTCCGTCTGGGACCCTCTTACCCTTGAAACTTCCGGAGCGTCCATGGACTCATTTGTCTATGGACTTCATCACGGACCTTCCTCAGTCATCAGGGAAGACTGTCATACTGGTGGTTGTTGACAGGTTCAGTAAGATGGCACATTTCATTGCTCTTCCTGCCCTCCCTAATGCTAAAACTCTGGCGCAGGTGTTCATTGGGGAGATTGTGAGACTTCATGGGTTGCCTTCTGATGTGGTGTCAGATAGGGGGTCTCAGTTTGTGTCCAAGTTTTGGAGGGCATTTTGTTTACGTCGGGGGATGCAATTGTCATTTTCCTCGGCTTTTCATCCGCAGACCAATGGTCAGACAGAGCGTCTGAATCAAAGCCTAGAGACTTATCTTCGGTGTTTTGTCTCAGAGAACCAGGAGGACTGGTCTTCTTTCTTGCCTCTGGCAGAGTTCGCTCTTAACAACAGGCGGAGCGAGTCCACTGGTAAGTCCCCGTTTTTTGGGGCATATGGTTTTCATCCCCAGTTTTGTACATTCAATGGGGGGGGTCCTTCTGGGGTTCCTGAGGAGGAGCGTTTCTCGTCGTCACTTGCTTCAGTGTGGAGAGGTGTATTGAATAATCTGAGTGCTATGGGGAACCGTTATAAACGTATGGCTGATAGGAGGAGAGTTTCTGGTCCAGATCTTAATGTGAACGATCTGGTATGGTTGTCTACCAGGAATATAAAACTTAAAGTTCCCTCCTGGAAGCTGGGCCCCAGATTCATCGGGCCGTACAGGATCAGTTCCATAATTAATCCTGTGGCATTTCGTCTGGACCTCCCTCCTACGTTTAAAATCCACAATGTGTTCCACAAGTCATTACTTAAGAGGTACGTGGCACCAGTCATACCATCACCTCTACCTCCTCCTCCAGTGGTGGTCAATGGTAACTTGGAGTTTCAAGTGTCAAAGATCATTGACTCACGTCTGAATTGCCGGTCCCTTCAGTACTTGGTGCATTGGAAAGGGTATGGTCCAGAGGAGAGGACGTGGGTTCCTGCGTCTGACATTAACGCAGATCGTTTGGTGCGGACCTTCCACAGAACTCACCCGGGCAAACCTGGCCCTGAGGGTCCGGAGGCCCCTCGTAGAAGGGGGGGTACTGTCATGTGTGCATCGCCACGAAGATCGTCGCGGTTGCACATTCTGACTTCTCACAGCTGAGTTGCTGTTTCTTTGTGTTTGGCAGTTAGGGAGTTAATTCTGTCTGTGCTCAGTTCTGGGACTGGGTGCAGTTTCTCCCGGCTGCAATTAATTATTTGTTGATTGGTTTCCTTTAAATCTCTGGTTGTCTGTGTTGGGAGTTGCCAGTGAAATTCTTCATGCAGACCACAGATAGGATTGTATCTGTATAGACTTAAGTTAAAGAGTTAAAGAGTTTAATATCCCAGATCATTTATGTTCCTTCTGTGTTTGAGTGTGTATGCAAGTCTGTGTTTTCTCCAGTCTGTCTTATATGTCTTATCTGTGTATTTAGCAGAGATCAGCCCATATCCCTTTGGTGGTAATCAGAATCCTTCTTAGGACTGATTACAGGGTTCAGGGACTGATAGGAGACAGGGTTAGGCTGGAGACTTGGACCTCTGAACCATTATCAGTACCTCCAAGGTGAGGGATTAGTTAGGACCCCAGTTTAGGGTCAGGTTAGACCCCGGTCCTCCTCTTTCCTGTGACAGTGTATCAAGTCCTCAAGATTAACCCTGAGTTCAACGGATATCGTGTCAGGTAAATCTATTCTATATTTACATGCTGATGTTGCTAATCTATATGTTGTATAGAGTGTTGTTCTTTTAAGAATAGTTTACTGACATCGTACACATATCATAAGACCGCGTGACAGGTTAATCTACAGGTTAACAGCGTTATTTTTTTGTCCGGTGCCTGCACGCAGCCGAATGCTGCGGGGAGAAAATGATCTTTATTGTCCTCGCCAGAATTAAGTATTCAGTCATAGGGGCGGGCCGGCCTCGATTCAGTTACCGCTCTAAGTATACAGCATGGCCACTGTAACCGGCCCTGACTGATAGCCAGCCACAATGTAGGGCCAGTGTAAGTCAGGGCTGGGGCGCGGTTACAGCAGCCACTCTGTATACTCAGAGCAGTGACTGAACCAGTGTGTAGGTTCGTTGGACGCAGTAAAGAGCAGGAGTCAGAGAAGGATTTAACAAGGATTTACTTAAAACGATTTCTGAATAAGAATTAGGGAAAACCTCCTCGCAGGGAGATGATTAGGCAAATAACACACCAGGGAAGTACTGAACCCACATAAACAGATACAAAAGAATTGGAATGAGAAGGAATGACTTATCGATTGGAGTTCTTGTTGGGGAACGGTTGAAACAACTCCCGACGACCTCGCAGTCCGTGAACAATGTCTCTGCCTTTGCTACGTAGGAACGAGATGCACTGTCTCCTGACCGTGCCGACGTATCCGGATTTGTTGGCCTTGGGTACTTTGATCTTGGGTCCGTGGATACAGTTCTTTCTGCTGGTTCCTGAAGACTGACGTGGAGCACTGGGAGCACAACGCCGTACAGGCCGCAGGAGTAACAGGGCCTCAGCCGGAATCACTAAGTTCAAGAAAAGACAGAGCGTCTGCTGTACTGCACGTTATGGGCCGGATTCGTGGAGGGACACCTGGTAAGGGATGTAAGAGTCAGTCAGTCTGTAGCGAGCTGGCGTCGGTGGCGGTAGTTGAGGAGAGGGAGTCAACCTTCGTCTTGCACTGTAGTCGCCTTCCTGCCAAGTCTGTCTCTTTCCCACACTCAGCTCCTTTTCTGTCCCCCACGCCGCCTTCTGTCAGGTGCTCAGGCCCTCCCCACACAGACAAGTTGTCCCCCTGCAACAGTGATGACGGCCTCGATAGTTCCGGCCCCAGAGTGCATCTCGAACCAACGACACAGTTCCTGTTCACCTCCTTACGCCAGCGCCGCCCCTGCCCCTATGACTGAATACTGAATGCTGGCAGGGAGAATTAAGTTAATTTTCTCCCCGCTGCATTCGGCTGCTTGTTGGTGCCAGACAGCATCATAATGCTGGTAACCTGTAGATTAACCCCATATCTGCAGGTTAATAGCATTATTCCTGGTGACAGGTTCCCTTTAAGTCCTCATCTTACACCTGCCTCTACTCTAAAGGGTATGCCACACTAAACAATATCGCTAACGGGATCGCTAAAAAACGTCACTATTTAGCGATCCCGTTAGCGATATTGTTCAGTGCGGCAGCTTCCAGCGACGAGCTTCCTGCTGTGATCTCGCTCGTCGCTGGAATCGCTCCGGACCCTATTTTCTCGTCGGCGCTCCCGCTGGGTAAGTATTTAATCGCTGTGTGGCACCTTTTCTTAGCGATTTAGCGGTACTTTTGTACGCTAAAGTCGTTAAGAAGATCGCTAACGGCGATAGCGTCGTTAACTATATCGCTAAATGTGGCAGCATTTAGCGATATAGAAACAATCCCGCTAGCGATCGCATTAGTATGCGTCGTTATCGTGATCGCTAGCGGGATTGTTTAGTGTGGCAGTACCTTAAGTTCTACAGCTCTGCTGCATCTACAGTACATTTGGTTTTCCCATGTGTTCTGATCCAGCTTCTGTTTCACATTTACCCTACTGGTTAAAGTCTTTGATATCTTTGTGGATTTTTTTTATTTTTCTGTTTGACATCTCTCCATATTCCCCTGAACTTGAACCGGGCTATCTACTGACTACATTTTGAATGTGCTCACATGGCGATATGTCAGCTTTGACTTCCTGAAGATAAGATATGTGTCTACAAAAAGAACAAAGATAAGAACACACAGGCCCCAGGCTTTAGAGCATAAAAGCTGAGCAAACTCTTTTACATATTTATGGGGAAAGGTTCAGTATAACTAGTAATTTATTAATTTAAACCTTTGCTGGCCTTAGAAGTCCAGTGGGTGGTCCTTCCCTATATGGATGTGCATATTTATGCATCCACCATTTTATGATGGCAGGTACGGCTGGTATACAGACTGCCATGGAAAATCCAGGCAGGGACGGCTGGTATACAGGCTGCACCGGCAAGTACAAGCAGGTACGTCTGGTATACAAACTGGCATGGCAGGTACAGATGGTAAACAGACTGGTATGGCAGGTGCAGTAAGGTACGGCTAGTATACAGGCTGGCATGACAAGTGCAGGCAGGTGCGGCTGGTATACAGGCAGGTGCTGACAGGCATGGCTGGAATACAGGAACACACAGCAGATACGGGAAGACAGGTAAAGTCAGGGACTAGCAAGTACTGGCAGGAAATAGCAGATACAGGGGATCTGAGAACTAATAAGCATGCAATAAAGCTGAGTTGCTCATGCACCTCCCATTAGGTGGAGGTGTCTTAAATAATTGGCTGGGAACACTTTTAACGGCATGCGCTGTCTGTTATGATCTGCTACAAGCACTAAGGAAAGGTGAGAATTCTGTCCCTACAATAGGACTGAGCTGGATCCCTACGATGTAACGGGGAACCTGATCCTGCGACCAGACCCGCTAAAGTCCTCAGCTAGTCTGAACGAAGATCTATAGTTGCGAGGGAGGAATCCCTACAAGATCTAGGGACTGGGTGAAAAGGTGGACACCTCCTAACAGAAAGTGTAGCAGGGAATATAAAACAGAAAACAAATACTAAGAGATCCTAAGATCAAGCAAAACTGACAGAGTAAGGCACCTAAGCACCCGGCTAGCTTAAGAGTAGATAATACAATGAAGTCCAGCAAAGCCAGAAGGGCGGAGCCAGACTAAATAGGGAAAAAAGGTCATGTGACCAGCAAACTGAAACAAAATCTAACAAGAGGGTTCTAACAGTACCCTCCCTTCTAAGAGGATCCTCCGGATCCCCTAGGACTTAGGCTTATCCGGAAACCTCTTGTGAAACGCTCTGACAAGTCTAGACGCAGAAACACCATCCGCCCTCACCCATGAGTTATCCTCGGGTCCATAACCCTTCCAAGCGACGAGGTACTGCAAACTCCCTCTATACCGTCTAGAATTTAGGATGCGGGAAATCTCATATTGCCCGTCCTCCACCACCAGGGGAACAGTGGCCGAGACGTCTCCATCTGAGACCTCAGCTTTTTTCAAGAGAGAAACATGAAACACCGGATTAATCTTCCAGGAGGTAGGAAGCTCCAACTTAACAGCAGATTGGTTAATAACCTGAAGCACCTTAAAGGGCCCTACAAACTTGGGACCCAATTTCTTAGACGGAATCCTCAAGCGCAGATTCTTAGAGGACAACCAAACCATGTCACCAATAGCAAACAAAACCTCTTGTCGTTTTCTATCAAAATACACTTTGGATCTTTTGTTAGCCTCCTGAAGATTACCACGCACATCAGTCCAAACTCTCTCCAAAACACCAGAAAAATTCTCCTCTTCAGGTACAGCCGATCCCAACTTGGAAAATGACCCAAAAGATGGATGTCTCCCAGTACAACAAAAAAAAGGCGAACAACCAGCAGAAGCGGATGTATGGTTGTTAAGAGCATACTCAGCAAGTGGCAGAAACTCAGACCACCCCTCTTGATTATCAGTCACAAAACAACGCAAGAACTGCTCAACATCCTGGTTTTTCCTTTCTGTCTGGCCATTAGACTCAGGATGATATCCGGATGAAAACGACAAATGAACTCCCAACCTGTCACAAAAAGCTCGCCAAAAACGAGCCACAAACTGAGGTCCCCTATCGGAAACAATGTCAGTAGGAACGTCATGTAGTCTGACAATTTCCTTGACAAAGGCCTTAGCGAGAGTCTTAGCGCAGGGCAATTTGATGAAAGGAACCAAGTGACACATCTTGCTAAAACGGTCCACGACCACCCAGATGACAGTGAAACCCTCAGAGGGGGGAAGGTCAGTAATAAAGTCCATAGCCAAATGTGTCCAAGGTGCACTAGGGACCTCCAGAGGGCAAAGCAACCCTGCAGCAGGAGTATGAGAAGACTTAGATCTAGCACAAACAGTGCATTGACGCACCCACTTAATGACTTCCTTCTGCCATCCAGGCCACCAAAAGCTGCGACCCACAAGTCTCTTGGTCTCAGAGATTCCAGGATGACCTGCCAACCGAGAGTCATGACATTCAACAAACAAATCTCTCCTCAGGGTACCAGGCACAAACAACCTCCCATGCGGCGTGTTAGATGGGGCATTCTCCTGTGCTTTAAGAATCTCATCTTCCAACACGGAGTCCAAAACAGCAATAACAACCCCCTCTTGTAAAATGTTGTCCTCCTCCTCAGTACCCACCATAGGAGAAAAGCTGCGAGACAAAGCATCCGCTTTAACATTTTTAGTACCTGGGATGTAAGTAACGGTAAAATTAAACCGTGAGAAAAACAGTGCCCACCTAGCCTGACGGGCATTCAAGCGTTTGGCAGCATCAAGGTAGATCAGATTTTTATGATCGGTGAAGACCTGAACGGGAAATTCCGCTCCCTCCAAAATATGACGTCAGTGTTCAAATGCGAGTTTAATTGCCAACAATTCCCGATTACCGATATCATAATTTAGTTCAGACTCAGAAAAATTTTTTTAAAAAAAAGCACAGGGATGTACTCCATCCGTCTTTGCCTGAGACAACACCGCGCCGACCCCCACAGAAGAAGCATCAACCTCAACCAAAAATGGTTTAGTCACATCAGGCTGCGTAAGGATGGGAGCAGAGCTGAACCTCTCCTTTAGCAACACAAAAGCCTCAATGGCCTCAGTAGTCCACTGAACCGCATCAGCACCTTTCCTGGTGAGATCGGTCAGAGGTTTGGCAATCACAGAAATTTTTTTTATGAATTTTCTATAATAATTGGCGAACCCCAAAAACCTTTGTATTGATTTCACACCAATAGGTCTAGGCCAATCCTGCACAGCTTGCACTTTCACCGGGTCCATCTCAAAACCTTCACTGGAGACAATGTAGCCCAAAAAACTAAGTCTCTGAACAGCGAACTCACATTTTTCTAGTTTGGCAAAAAGTGAATTATCACTCAGTAACTGTAATACTTCACGCACACTCCTCCAATGAGACTCCAAATCTGGTGAATAAATCAAAATGTCATCTAAATACACAACCACACTTCTGCCGATCAAAGGTCTAAGGATGTCATTAATAAGATTCTGAAAAAATGCCGGAGCACTGGAAAGTCCAAAGGGCATGACCAGATTCTCAAAATGACCCAGTGGAGTGTTAAACGCAGTCTTCCATTCATCCCCCTCCTTCATGCGCAACAAATTGTATGCCCCTCAAAGATCAATTTTCGAGAACCACTTGGCCCCCACTAACTGATTAAACAAATCAGGAATCAATGGCAGTGGGTAAGGATTGCGTACAGTAATCTTATTAATCTCACGAAAGTCTAGACAAGGCCGTAAACCGCCGTCCTTTTTTTAAAAAAAAAAAAATCCAACCGCCACAGGAGATTTGGAAGGCCTAATGTGACCGGCGGCCAAGCTTGTCTGTATGTATTCCTCCAAAGCCTTTCTCTCGGGAATAGTCAAATTAAATAAACGACTTTTAGGAAGAGTCGCTCCAGGGACAAATTCAATTGCACAATCATAATCTCTATGAGGAGGCAATACCTGCGATTCCTTCTCAGAAAAAACTTTCCAAAAATCCTGAATAGGTACAGGTAACTCCCCCTTAATTACAGCAGCAATACGCCCGTTACAACACTTGTCATAACAATTGGGACTCCAGGACTTAATTTCATTGGTAGACCAATCCAGTACCGGATTGTGCAATTTTAACCAGGGTAACCCCAAAATCACCGGTGAGGGCAAATTATTCAAAACTACCAAATCCAAATTCTCTTGATGAACACCATTAATAGTAAGAGGAAATTCACAGATATGGTGAGTAACATTTTTCAAGTGAGAACCATCCACAGACACCACATTAATAGGGGAAGACAGAAGTTTGGGTTTTAATTTTAGTTTTTCCAAAAATTTCCCATCAATCACATTGAGAGTTGAACCACAATCCACAAATACCCAAAACTCCATTAATTCCTCCTCAACAGCAGTGGTAGCAGAAAGAAAGACACCTTTATTGTTTAAACAAGCTATGCGGGCGAAACTGACCTCATTTTTTTTTCTCTCTTTATTCATTCGAAGCGCACAGTTCTTAATAAAATGCTCAGATTTGCCACAATAGAAACACAAGCCCTTAGCAAATCTGCGTTCTTTTTCCCGAGAGTGAGGTGTCATTGCTCCAATTTCCATCGGCTCTCCAATGTCAGTACATTCCTTCTCCAAACTTGGAGCTGACAAGGCAGATTTACTCTCATTAACCCTTGCACGCAGTCTCCTATCCACCCGTATGGCTAATTGCATAGCCTCTTGCAAGTTACCAGGTATGGGATAAGCAATCAGCAAGTCTTTAACCCTTTCACTTAACCCTGCAAGAAATAAACTTTTCAAAGCTGAATCGTTCCAGCCCACCTGAGTGGACCACCTTCGGAAGTGAGTACAATATTTTTCCACATTACCTGATCCCTGTCTCAAACGTCTCAATTCTGTCTCAGCTGATGAAACATGATCAGGATCGTCATATAATAAGCCCAAAGCAGAAAAAAAACTATCCACAGATCTAAAGCATGGATCACTAGGCTGCAGAGAAAAGGCCCAGTCCTGAGGTTCTTTGCGCAAAAGTGACATTATGAACCCTAGCAAATGAACTCAGAACTCAACTTCAGTAGAGTGATGATTTTTAATCGTGTCCACAGTAATAACAGAAACGTTTCGGTCCTGAACTTGGACCTTCATCAGTCACTGTGTGGTTATAGAAAAAGTAAAATAAAGTAAAATAAAAGGATTTTACAAAAGGGAAACAAAGTATGTACAACAATAGTAATAAATCTTGGTCAAACGAAAATAACAGTTCATGAGTATGCTGTAATTCAGGAGCATAACTAGATCAAAAATTGAGGACGGATGTGATGCGAGAGTAATAGGTAATAAAACATACCATGGACTACTGTGAGTAGGTGGACCCAGCAAAAAGAGGGGCTATGCCCGGAATATCTGTATAATGATGCCTATTATATCATTATACAGATATTCCGGGCATAGCCCCTCTTTTTGCTGGGTCCACCTACTCACAGTAGTTTTATCTGCTACAAGCACTAAGGAAAGTTGGGAATTCTGCCCCTACAATAGGACTGAGCTGGATCCCTACGATGTAACGGGGAACCTGATCCTGCGACCAGACCCGCTAAAGTCCTCAGCTAGTCTGAACGAAGACCTATAGTTGCGAGGGAGGAATCCCTACAAGATCTAGGGACTGGGTGAAAAGGTGGACACCTCCTAAGAGAAAGTGTAGCAGGGAAAATAAAACAGAAAACAAATACTAAGAGATCCTCAGATCAAGCAAAACTGACAGAGTAAGGCACCTAAGCACCCGGCTAGCTTAAGAGTAGATAATACAATGAAGTCCAGCAAAGCCAGAAGGGCGGAGCCAGACTAAATAGGGAAAAAAGGTCATGTGACCAGCAAACTGAAACAAAATCTAACAAGAGGGTTCTAACACTGTCCCTTTAAGAAGGAGGGAGCATGCATGCCCTGAGCATAGTGCCTGGGGATCTGCAAGTGTGTGCAAACCCTGGGCTGCAGCAGGTGGGGGAGGAAATGCAGGACTGGGGCCACAGTGGTGAGTTAGTCGGCTTCACTGCCATGGAGGAGGGAAGTGTGTAGGGATGATGGCGCTACAATTGGACTGTCACTCAATCCCGCCTATGTCAGCAGGTTTGGCCACCTTAAGGGTGTGTTTCCACGATCAGGATTCCTTCAGTAAATGGGTCCAGATGTTACAGCATAGTGGAGGGGATTTCAAGAAATCACGTCTCCACTATGCGTATAAACACGCAGGCGGCAGACCTGCGTTAACGGACATGGTGCTCGTCTTTTTAGATCGCAGCATGTCCTTTTCCATTGCAGCGACGCTTCGTAGCCGCAAGGGAAATAACTCAGGCCTATGCAGCGCTGCGGTGAATCCGGATGTGTTCAAAGAGCACATCAGGATTCACGGCCCGTTCACAAGGGGGCGGAGCTTTGGGCGGAGTGGCCTTTCTGCTCCGTCCAAAGCGCTGTGGTTCCGGACCGTGGAACCACAGCCTTAAGGGTATGCCACACTAAACAATATCGCTAACGAGATCGCTAAAAAACGTCACTATTTAGCGATCCCGTTAGCGATATTGTTCAGTGCGGCAGCTTCCAGCGACGAGCTTCCTGCTGTGATCTCGCTCGTCGCTGGAATCGCTCCGGACCCTATTTCATCGCTGGCGCTCCCGCTGGGTGAGTATCTAATCGCTGTGTGGCACCTTTTCTTAGCGATTTAGCGGTACTTTTGTACCGCTAAAGTCGTTAAGAAGATCGCTAACGGCGATAGCGTCGTTAACTATATCGCTAAATGTGGCCGCATTTAGCGATATAGAAACAATCCCGCTAGCGATCGCATTAGTATGCGTCGTTATCGTGATCGCTAGCGGGATTGTTTAGTGTGGCAGTACCTTAGTGTACAATGTATAGAACAATTAAATTAATGTGGAACATGGAGCCCTGGCCTAGAAATTTTTCAGTTTTATGTACTTCAAAGCTTATTCAGTGCACAATAAAAGGTTTTACAACTTTCTTGTTTTCTTCTAAATATCTTACTCAGGATCTAATAAATATGGACTATGCTACCAAGAAGAGAGGTTTTGCAACTTTCTTGTTTTCTTCTAAATATTTTACTCAGGATCTAATAAATATGGACTATTCTACCAAGAAAAATTGTTGGCAGTGCTGTCAGTTTTAGGCTTCTTTTCTTGAGTGCAAGCTGAAAAAAATATTATTCTAGGTTGTTATTGACAACATTGACTCTTTTCATTAGAACAACAGTTCCCATGTAATTACCTCCTTTGTGTTGTAATTCCTGACCACTTTAAAGATATCTGCAGCTAGTGAATATAAACATTGCTTATATTGCTTATTTAAAGGGAACCTGTAGGAAGGTTTTTAAACCACAAAGTGTTGTCATCACAGTAAAGTACCTGTAATGATGAGCACCTCTATACCTTTATATTACAGATCTGTGTCTCTGTTGTCTTGTAATAATAATAATTTTATTTCTATAGTGCCAACATATTCCCAGCACTTTACATTATAGAGGGGACTTGTACAGACAATAGACATTATAGCATAACAATAAACACAGATCAAAGTAGATACCAAGAGGAATGAGGGCCCTGCTCGCAAGCTTACAATCTATGAGGAAAAAGGGGAGACACGAAAGGTAAATGGTAACAATTGCTTTCATTGTTTGGATCAGCCATAGTGTAAGAATTGGGTGTTCATGTAATTCTGCATGAACCAGTTAACAACCAAAGTATGTAACAGTGCAGACACAGAGGACTATTAAATGCATAAAGCGGGTGAGAACATAATACGAGATACCTGATTATGGTAAAAAAAATTTTTGAATGGGCCAAGAGGGATAGTTAGGTTAATGCGTTGAGGCGGTAGGCCAATCTGAACAAATATGTTTTTACGGCACACTTAAAACTGTGGGGATTGGGGATTAATCGTATTAACCTGGGTAGTGCTTTCCAAAGAATTGGTGCAGCACGTGAAAAATCTTGGAGACGGGAGTGGGAGGTTCTGATTATTGAGGATGCTAACCTCAGGTCATTAGCAGAACAGAGGGCACGGATAGGGTGGTAGGCTGAGATGAGGGAAGAGATGTAGGGTGGTGCTGACCCATGGAGTGCTTTGTGGGTGAGGGTAATGAGTTTGTACTGGATTCTGTAATGGATGGGTAACCAGTGTAATGACTGGCACAAGTAGAGTCATCGGTATAACGATTGGTGAGGAATATGATCCTGGAGGCAGCATTCAAGACAGATTGGAGAGGGGAGAGTTTGGTAAGAGGGAGACCGATTAGTAGAGAGTTACAATAGTCCAAACAAGAATGAATAAGAGAAACAGTAAGGGTTTTTGCAGAGTCGAAAGTAAGAAAAGGTCGAATTCTAGAGATGCTTTTGAGGTGCAGATAACAAGAGCGAGCAAGTGATTGGATGTGAGGGGTGAATGAAAGCTTGGAATCTAGTATGACCCTAAGACAGCGGGCATGTTGCTGGTTAGTAATGGTGGAGCCACACACGGAGATGGTGATATCGGGCAAATGTAGGTTAGTAGAGGGAGGAAACACGAAGAGTTCCGTTTTTGACAGGTTCAGTTTGAGATAGAGGGATGACATGATGTTAGAGACAGCGTTAAGACAATCACTGGTCTTTTCTAAATAGGCAGGCGTGATATCGGGAGAAGAAGTGTATAATTGGGTGTCATCAGCATAGAGATGGTACTGGAAACCAAATCTACTGATTGTCCAATAGGGGCGGTATATAAGGAGAAGAGAAGGGGGCCTAGGACTGATCCTTGAGGAACCCCAACAGTAAGGGGAAGATGAGAGGAGGAGAACCAGCAAAAGATACAGTGAAGGAACGGTCAGAGAGATAGGAGAACCAGGAGAGAACGGTGTCCTTGAGGCCGATGGAGTGGAGCATAGTGAGGAGGAGCTGATGGTCCACAGTGTCGAATGCTGCGGAGAGATCCAAGAGAATTAGCATGGAGTAGTGACCATTAGATTTAGCAGTTAGTAGATCGTTAGAAACTTTAGTGAGGGCAGTTTCAGTAGAGTGTAATGAGCGGAAACCAGATTGAAGAGGGTCGAGAAGAGAGTTATCTGAGAGATAGCGAATAAGACAGATGTGGACTAGGCGTTCCAGGAGTTTAGAGATGAAGGGAAAATTAGAGACTGGTCTAAAGTTAGCGGCACAGTTTTGGTCAAAGGATGTTTTTTAAGTAATGGATGTATGATGGCTTGTTTAAATGAGGAGAGAAAGATACCAGAAGAGAGAGAGAGATTGAAAATTTTTGTTAGGTGAAAGGTGACAGCAGGGGAAAGGGATTGGAGGAGATGTGATGGAATGGGGGTCACTGGCGCAAGTAGTAGGGCAAGAAGATGCAAGGAGCCTGATTACTTCTTCTTCTGTGACTGGATCAAAATCAGAGTGAGCTAGATGCAGTGGAGGAGGGAGGACAGTGCATGGTATGAGGGGATTGGGAGATAATTTCCTGTCGGATGTGGTCAAATTTTTCTTTGAAATAATTGGCCAGATCGTCAGCGCAGAGATCGGTGGTTGGGGCCTGCACTTTTGGGTTGAGTAGGGAGTAAAAAGTGTCAAAGAGACTTTTAGGGTTATTGGATAGTGAGGTGATGAGGGTGTTGAAGTAGGTTTGTTTGGAGAGGTGAAGGGCAGAGTTGTATGTTTTATGCATAAACTTGTAATGGATAAAATCTTTGGGTAGATTAGATTTTCTCCACAAATGTTCGTCGCACCTGGAGCACCGCTGCAGGAAACGTGTTTGCAGCGTGTGCCACGGTTGTCGGCGTCTGTGTTGTATTGTTCTATGTTTAGGAGGTGCAGTTTCATCCAGGGCACTTTGCAGGGTTTCGCTGTAATGCTTCAGTGCAGAATCTGGACATGAGAGGGAGGAGATAGGGGCCAGTGATGAATGCAAGGTCTTCATAAGTTTCTGGGTGTTAATGGCCTGTATGTTTCTATATGTGTAGAAAGTTAGGGTGACTTGAGCAGGATGGCAGTTCTTGATAGAGAATGAAAGAAGGTTGTGGTCAGAGAGCGGGAGAGGGGAGTTTGTGAAATCATCCACTGAGCAAAGCCGGGAGAATACCAAGTCGAGGGAGTTCCCGTCTTTGTGCATGGGGGAGTTAGTGTGCTGCAAGAGGCCGAAAGAGGAGGTTAGAGATAAAAGGCAAGAAGCAGATGGGGAGAGGGGAAGAGCAGTGGGGATGTTGAAATCACCCATGATGAGGGTGGGGATGTCACAGGAAAGAAAATGTGGAAGCCAGGTGTGTTATGTTTCGGTAGCTGAGGAGAAATAGCAAAAATAGCAAAGTAGCAATACACCAGAGAGGCTGGAACCTATTGGATTGCAGGACCCTAAACTAACCGCAACACTAGAAGTAGCCATGGAGCGTACCTACGGTGATCCTAGATGCCTCGTCACAGCCGGAGAGATAGCTACACCTAAAGACAGAAAGATGAAAGCTATCTGCCCCGTAGCAGAACCCCCAAAGAAATAGGAAACATGTAATGGCGGTTAGACAAGAAGAAAAAACAGACACAGACAGAAAATAGAATGAGCAAACGCTGGGGCCCAATCTGTCTAGATAGAAAAGTATAGGAAAGAATTCTGACTGCAACCCAAAAAAACCCTGGCAAAAATACCAAAACTTCTGATTAACAAAAAACCTGAGATCACACAATCTCTACCACCTAAATCAGATCTCTGGTGTAACACACAGAAATTCAGCAAATAAAAAGTGACAAAGGAACAGAGCAAAAGTGCAAACACAAACTGAGCACAATTGCAGCGCCAGGCCCCAAAAGGGGACCAGGCTGAAGTCTACTGCTAAGCAGCAAACAAGCAAAGAAAATCCAACCAGAGGAAAAAAACCAGCAAATCACTTATCTGAATGAGAGCAGGAATGCAAGCTGAGCTCCAAGCAAGACCAGGTAGAACAATTGATTACCGGCAAGGCTCAAGGGAGTTCAGGTCACTTATATCAGACCATTCAGATCCAGCTGAAGGCCATTCAGCAATTAGTTAATTACCCTCAGCAACCACCGGAGGGAGCCCCAGCTCAGAAGTCGCCTCCAGAGTATTCACAACACAGGTGGCAAATTGATCCAGGAACTGATGACAAGGGCCGGGAGGACAATATACCACCGCCACTCACATGGAGAAGGGGATGTAGAGTCTGACAGCATGGACCTCTGTTATGGAAATTTAATTAGGATAAATCTGGTGCCGTTCCCAATTCTCTATTAAATGTCTTTTTGAGCGCTCAGAACGAAATGAGGACTGTCCACAACGGAAGTGTCAGTATAACAGTTCGTCAAGACCACTCATTTATTATTCATTCAAGGTTTTATACGTTTACAAAAAGGGGCTGGTTAGTCAATTAACATACAATTAAAAGCTGCTAGATTATTGGCTGTTCTAGTGTAAGTATGATAATTATGATAATTATGATAAAAGGGCTGAAGTTGCAGATTTATTGTTTACTGTTCTTTGCCCCAGCATTCTTGCATGACTAGTAAAGTAAACAATAGATATCTACTAAGACTCTCTGTACTGTTCCTTATGAAGGCCAGGGTCGTCTGATTATAGCTGGCATCAGCTTTTTGCATAGATATGTGTGGGCACAGGATTTTTTAGCAAGTGAGATCTATCTAACTGCGAATGCATATATATGAATATACTTTGAATATATGGAATACATATATATTTCCATGACACCTCAAAAGAAGGGAAGTCAAGTGAGGGTACTTGAGGGATAACCTGGAAAGTACATTTGGGTGATAAGAGCAGACCAACGCCTCCACCTGCTCTGTTGTCCAATCTTGAGGTATGAGAAAAGTGTAGTCCACCATATGAGAGAGCAGCAGCAGCGGTGGTGTCTGACTGCTGGATCCAGGTTTCATTAAGAGCCAGAAGGTTAAGAGAATTTGAAAGGAAGAAGTCATGGATGAAGGGGAGTTTATTACACACTGAGCGAGAATTCCAAAGGGCACAATTGAAAGAGACAGAAGGCATGCAGGGAACATTAATAAGATTAGAGGGGTTTCTGAGTGTAGCAGTTGGAAGGTTTGACTTGCTATAACATGGGGGACCGGGGTTTGGAGCGATATCTCCTGTGACTAAAAGAAGGAGGATAGAAAGAGTGAGCAGATGGTGAAGTGATTTGTGAGAGCGTCTGGTGTGTTGGATGATGGGACTGAGTGGATTTGTGCTGTTTAGCAATGTGAAAAGAGCGTGAGTGCTATACATAGGAGAGGAAAGGATAGAGGGGGCAATATGAATGGAGTGTAAAGGGTTAATGCAAGGGTGGTGGATGTGAGTGAATGCAGCAGCCAGGATATAAATTATACAAATGCATATGATGAATATGTGATGTGATCCAAATGTAGAGGGAATAGATTTTTTAATTTGTCTTACCTGTCTAACTGCCATGTCTACAGTCATGGCCAAAAGTTTTGAGAATTACACAAATATTAATTTTTACAAAGTCTACTGCTTCACTTTTTCTAATGGCAATTTGCATATACTCCAGAATGTTATAAAGAGTGATCAGCTTAACAGCAATTACTTGCAAAGTCAATATTTGGCTAGAAAATGAACTTTATCCCCCAAAACACATTTCAACATCATTGCAGCCTTGCCTTAAAAGGACCAGCTAACCTCTTTTCAGTGATTGCTCCATTAACACAGGTGTGGGTGTTGATGAGGACATGGCTGGAGATCAATCTGTCATGATTAAGTAAGATTGACACCACTGGACACTTTAAAAGGAGGCTGGTGCTTGGCATCATTGTTTCTCTTCTGTTAACCATGGTTATCTCTAAAGAAACACGTGCAGTCATCATTGCAATGCACAAAAATGGCCTAACAGGGAAGAGTATCGCAGCTAGAAAGATTGCACCTCAGTCAACAATCTATCGCATCATCAAGAACTTCAAGGAGAGAGGTTCCATTGTTGCCAAAAAGGCTTCAGGGCGCCCAAGTAAGACCAGCAAGCGCCAGGACCGTCTCTTAAAAGTGTTTCAGCTGCGGGATCGGGCTACCAGCAGTGCAGAGCTTGCTCAGGAATGGCAACAGGCAGGTGTGAGTGCATCTGCACGCACTGTGAGGCGGAGACTCTTGGAGCAAGGCCTGGTCTCAAGGAGGGCAGCAAAGAAGCCACTTCTCTCCAGAAAAAACATCATGGACAGACTGATATTCTGCAAAAGGTACAGGCAGTGGACTGCTGAGGACAGGGGTAAAGTTATTTTCTCTGATGAATCCCCTTTTCGATTGTTTGGGACATCAGGAAAACGCCTCATTCGGAGAAGACAAGGTGAGCGCTACCACCAGTCTTGTCTCATGCCAACTGTTAAGCATCCTGAAACCATTCATGTGTTGGGTTGCTTCTCAGCCAAGGGAATTGGCTCTCTCACAGTCTTGCCTAAAAACACAGCCATGAATAAAGAATGGTACCAGAATGTCCTCCAAGAGCAACTTCTCCCAACCCTCCAAGAGCAGTTTAGCTATCAACAATGCCTTTTCTAGCATGATGGAGCACCTTGCCATAAAGCAAAGGTGATAACTAAATGGCTCAGGGAACAAAACATAGAGATTTTGGGTCCATGGCCTGGAAACTCCCCAGATCTTAATCCCATTGAGAACTTGTGGTCAATCATCAAGAGACGGTTGGACAAACAAAAACCTAAAAATTCTGACAAAATGAAAGCATTGATTGTGCAAGAATGGACTGCTATCAGTCAGGATTTGGTCCAGAAGTTGATTGAGAGCATGCCAGGGAGAATTGCAGAGGTCCTGAAGAAGAAGGGTCAACACTGCAAATATTGACTTGCTGCATTAACTCATTATAACTGTCAATATAAGCTTTTGTTACTCATATGTTTGCAATTATTATATTTCTGTCTGTGATAAAAACATCTGTCAAACACACATAAAAACCAGAGGGCAGCAGATCATGTGAAAATATAATATTTGTGTCATTCTCAAAACTTTTGGCATGACTGTACCTGCAGCATACTTCAATTACATGTACATAAATGCTACCCCTGCATAAATGCTTCCCCAGACTATGTCTCAATATATAGGAGGCTAGTTCTAAGATCTCTTCCTTTTTTTCTTCTCTCATTAGCAATCAAACTAAGTTGACACAGCAGGACACAATAAATGTAGTGGGCAGATAAACAAATGTCCAAGCCAACATGGGTCATAAACCACTTTGAAAAAGTTATTTGACCTCACAGCATAACGGTACAAGCAGAGTAAGTTGAAATAGGTATATACCATTAAGTTTGCTGGATAAAATGAAAGCTGTAGCTGATAGCATGCAGGATTCGGTGCAGAGATTAAATACCATTAAGTTTGCTGGATAAATTGAAAGCTGTAGCTGATAGCATGCAGGATTCGGTGCAGAGATTAAATACCATTAAGTTTGCTGGATAAATTGAAAGCTGTAGCTGATAGCATGCAGGATTCGGTGCAGAGATTAAATACCATTAAGTTTGCTGGATAAATTGAAAGCTGTAGCTGATAGCATGCAGGATTCGGTGCAGAGATTAAATACCATTAAGTTTGCTGGATAAATTGAAAGCTGTAGCTGATAGCATGCAGGATTCGGTGCAGAGATTAAATATCATTAAGTTTGCTGGTTAAAATGAAAGCTGTAGCTGATAGCATGCAGGATTCGGTGCAGAGATTAAATACCATTAAGTTTGCTGGATAAAATGAAAGCTGTAGCTGATAGCATACAGGATTCGGTGCAGAGATTAAATACCTGTATGAAGAGAATAGATTAGATTTATCCATGTATAACTGTGGCATACTTTGATACATGTACTTCAATTACATGTACAGTACAGAACAAAAGTTTGGACACACCTTCTCATTCAAAGATTTTCTGTAATTTCATGACTATGAAAATTGTAGAATCACATTGAAGGCTTCAAAACTATGAATTAACACATGTGGAATTATATATTACACTTTACAAAGAAGTGTGAAACAACTGAAGATATGTCTTATATTCTAGGTTCTTCAAAGTAGCCACCTTTTGCTTTGATTACTGCTTTGCACGCAGAAAAGGTGAACGGATGGACTCTACATGCCTAGTTCCCACCGTGAAGCATGGAGGAGGTGGTGTGATGGTGTGGGGGTGCTTTGCTGGTGACACCGTTGGGGATGTGTGTCCAAACTTTTGGTCTGTACTGTACATAAATGCTACCCCTGCATAAATGCTTCCCCAGACTATGTCTCAATATAATCCATCATAGAATTCTTAAAGGGGTTGCCCAGTCAAAATTGAAAAATCTGCAGTCACTCTCTGTGACTACAGGCTTATGAATCCCCCAGCGCACGCAATGTGCGCTGCTGGAATTCGCCAGTTTTAGACCTGAGACAGGAGGGTTTGTATGAGTTATATATTCCCCCGGCTAGTGGGCGCAGCCTCGCTCTCCATACACTTGTATGGAGCGAGGGCATGCCCTCTAGTTGGACAAGCCCACTGGCTGTCCGCATCACTGGTTGGAATGCAGCCGCACCTCAATACAAGTGTATTGTATATTGTACATCAGTAAAAACTAAATAAGGGCCAAGATATGCAGGATTACATAAGAAATACTCTTGAAATTGTGTAGCGCCTGTGGGACATTGGGGAAGATCCAAAGAATTTCCATGTTGCTGCACTACTACTAAGCAGACAACCAGAAAGCTATGACTTGTAAAAAATCACAGCAGAAAAAAGGCAGAGATGCTTATGTGTAGCCCTGGTGTGAAGGCACACGCAGTACCCTGGAGAATGTGTGGAGAGATAGCAGTTTAATGCTCTATACCCATTCACTCAATATACACTAGACACACCTTAGGGTAGTGTAGTGACTCGTAGGGAGTGGTCAGTGTAGATTCGTTGAGTGATTTAGTAGTCAGTTTCCTGTCTTCGGACAGAGCAGACGTGTGGAGTCTAGCTGGGACTTGGAGGGAGGAAGCAGTCCAGCTTGGTTCTATCAGCAGTTCAGCAAGTGGAGGCCAGTAAGGGCGAGATATAGATCACCTCAGCCTGGTCAGAGCTGTACCTCACTGAAGACATTGATAAAGAAGGAAGAGTTTAGTACAGAAATACTTCAGTCTCCTGTCTCAAGGACAGTGAAGGTTCAGAGACGTGCTCCTGCCTAGAAGATTACTGAGAGTCTGGCAACTAACTCTGAAGGAAGAAAAGAAGGGAGTGATTATATGACTTTTTGCAAGTGTGAGTGTTTATGCTACAAGCGCGGACAAGGCGAAAGGCACAGTGGAAGGAATATTTAAAAGTGCTTTTGGATTGGAGAAGTCCTGCACATTGTTACCGGTCACTGGGGACCGAAGGATCACTATAGTTTCAAGCTTAGTGGTAAGAAAACCAGAGGCTTATCGGACCTTAGGTCGCGGCAAGCAGCCCCTAAATAGTCGGTACGTAACTGGGGTCAGGGGGAGTGAGGACCTTGAGTCTCTGCAGGACAAGATAGGAATTCAGCTCTCTCACAGGAAGGCTCCGACCACAAAACTGACTGGGCAGTACAGCTTTGGAATAGCTGGAGTTATAGAGGGAACTACGCTTCATGCTGGTTTGTACTCATCATCTTTGTGAAAGTAAAGGAGGCCCCTAACTTGTCCAGCTGCTATCTCGAAATACATTCTCCTTGGATCAGCCTCCCTGGGACCTGCCTTACCATCTTACAAGTAAAAAGGTATGGAAAGACGCTGATGTGTGAGACTGTGTTATTTGATTGCGTCCCTGCACTACCCCATCATAACTATCGACCTGAGGGAAAAGTCCCACCTGTAGGGGACCCGACATCTAGCTGCCTCACCATCCCTCAGAGATCTACAGCAGCGCTGGTACACATTACCAGAGACTACAGGTGGCGTCACGAACTGTAAATATATCTATCCCCTGTAAATATTCCCCCAACATACGCCAGACCGCCAGGGCCACAGACCGAGCCACCGCTACCTGTGACAAACCCCATAGACTTCCATGGGCTCGGCTCTGAGTACCCCATTGCCCTGGTAACCCACAATTGTGGTGGCGGGTCGATACAAACTTGGCGTCACGAACAGGATGCGAAACTCGCAAAATTGCGAGCCCTGTGTGCCTATGGAATTGTTTTTGTGAAAAAGGACTGTTTGCACTTTTGGCGCCAAAAATCGCCATCTTTGTCGCCATATTCGCGCCCTCAGGCGCTGGAGAAGAAGGTGGGCGTACCTTCGTGGGCGTGTACCCCCAGTGGCGCGAAGAAAATGCCTGCCCACTCAAAGTGCTATTACAATATGCGATCCTGCCCTACAGCGAAGGAGGTCCGCCTCCTCTTCACCTTCCCTGCGAAGAGGAGGAGACGCAAACCCCGCCTCCACGGAAGAGACCGGATGTCTCTGGAGGAAGATGGAAGAACGCTCTGGAACATCATGGAAGCAGGACGTGTGCAGCCGAGCAGGGAAGCGGGGAAGGCAGGCCCCGTGCCCCAGCCAAGCTGCCACTAGAACCGGAGTCATCCGTGGTCCTGCACCTGCAGCAAGCATTGCTGGAAATTAAAGAAGAAAATGCACGACTGAAAAAGATGATTTTGCCACAACCTGGATTTGAGGAGATCGAGAGACGCCGGCGTACCCTGGAGCAGCGGCGGCTGTGGGACGCGGTGATCTCTCCCTTCGATGACCCCCTACGTCTGGAGTTACCAAAACTTCTGCTGCCCAAGGCAAAGGAGCAACCGGAGGCTGCCCCCGAAAGTACCAATCCTGATCCCACGGTGAAGCGGTGGAGGCGAAGGAGGTTGAGGAGGTACCGCCAGTTCCGGAACGCCCGCCCGGCCAGGAGGCCGCAGCAGATGATCGATCCCCGACACCGGAGGGGTCCTGTCCGTCATTACCAGACGTGGACTGGGACGAGATGGCGCGCCTGGATGACGTCGCCTATACCGCCCAGTGGGAATGTGAGTGGCAGCGTCGTGAGGAGAAGCAGCAACGCCAGCAGGAGGAAGAGCGGGAAGCGCAGAGGAACCGACAGCGGCAACATGCAGAGCTGATCGCGGACAAGGAAAGTGTCCGCAGAGAAAAAGGTACTCTGAGGGAACCGCGGCGGCAGGGTGTGTGACAGAGTTCCAGCTCCGGAAGGGCTGGGGCTTCATCAGGGAACCGGGCCTCTACCCAGGGGTCTTTGTCAGCAGACGTGATGTAGAATCCCACCTACCGCAAGGTCATCCCGGGAGGGACCTAGTTAATGGAGACATTGTCACATATACACGGCACTGGGGAATGAAGGGATGGTATGCCCTTAACGTCGCCATCGTTCGTGACCCCGTCCCCGACGCTGGTAACGTCACCACTACCGCAGCGTCCCCGTCTCCAGCTCAAACAGCATTCGGCCGTGCCCCAGCATCGCCCCCTGCAGGTATCTCGCAAATAGAAGCAACACCTGTATACTCTCCACTAACTCGTTATTCTTCTACATCGCAACTTGTGACCCAGTTTCCATCGCAATCTATGACACGATCGATATCGCTAACTGTAACGCAAATTGAAACGCAATCGGTGTCTTGCAAGGAGAAAGTACCCGTTGCGCCCCTAGAGGTTCGCACGAGAACTGTGGCGACCCAGACCCTAATAGCAGCGCACGACTTGTTAGTAATGGGATCTAGGGACCATCGCATTGTTCCAGCCCCCGGGATGGAAAGTGTAATTGAAGTCAAGAGAATGTGAAGAACGGTAGGACCCAGACAGGGTTTACCGCAACTAAGAAGATGTACATAAGTTTTATAAAAGTGAAAATGTTTTGCACAAGTTAAATGTGTATATAACGTATATATATATTGCCAAATGTAGAATGCCCGGCTGGGTAATCAGATAAAAAAAGTTTTTGCACTTTATTGTGATGTGATTTGATATAATGTGTCTTTTTCTTATTATGGACTCAGAGGCTGAGGACTGTGCCAGCCCAGAACTTATCTGTATACAGTTGCACCTTGTGCCTTATCTTGGTTTTACATAAAACCACCACAACTACCTCTGAATACAAAACCCGTGTGGTGTGGCACTGAGTGAGGTCTGCATTCGGATGTCCTGCAGCCCACCCAGGACCCACGTTGAAGGTTTGGTGCGGGTCCTTCACAAGCATATTGTCTATTTATATGAAAATGTTATTTAATATTGTATTTTTCTATATATAATGTTTTGTTTGCAACGTTCAAGACATCCTTACCTCCCGGATGGGACGAATTAATGTTTAATATTAATGTTTAAATGCATAAACAAAATTGTCTCTTTGTATTTTACAGCCCGGGAGTGCTGTCTTTTACCATGGGGGAATGTGTAGCCCTGGTGTGAAGGCACACGCAGTACCCTGGAGAATGTGTGGAGAGATAGCAGTTTAATGCTCTATACCCATTCACTCAATATACACTAGACACACCTTAGGGTAGTGTAGTGACTCGTAGGGAGTGGTCAGTGTAGATTCGTTGAGTGATTTAGTAGTCAGTTTCCTGTCTTCGGACAGAGCAGACGTGTGGAGTCTAGCTGGGACTTGGAGGGAGGAAGCAGTCCAGCTTGGTTCTATCAGCAGTTCAGCAAGTGGAGGCCAGTAAGGGCGAGATATAGATCACCTCAGCCTGGTCAGAGCTGTACCTCACTGAAGACATTGATAAAGAAGGAAGAGTTTAGTACAGAAATACTTCAGTCTCCTGTCTCAAGGACAGTGAAGGTTCAGAGACGTGCTCCTGCCTAGAAGATTACTGAGAGTCTGGCAACTAACTCTGAAGGAAGAAAAGAAGGGAGTGATTATATGACTTTTTGCAAGTGTGAGTGTTTATGCTACAAGCGCGGACAAGGCGAAAGGCACAGTGGAAGGAATATTTAAAAGTGCTTTTGGATTGGAGAAGTCCTGCACATTGTTACCGGTCACTGGGGACCGAAGGATCACTATAGTTTCAAGCTTAGTGGTAAGAAAACCAGAGGCTTATCGGACCTTAGGTCGCGGCAAGCAGCCCCTAAATAGTCGGTACGTAACTGGGGTCAGGGGGAGTGAGGACCTTGAGTCTCTGCAGGACAAGATAGGAATTCAGCTCTCTCACAGGAAGGCTCCGACCACAAAACTGACTGGGCAGTACAGCTTTGGAATAGCTGGAGTTATAGAGGGAACTACGCTTCATGCTGGTTGTACTCATCATCTTTGTGAAAGTAAAGGAGGCCCCTAACTTGTCCAGCTGCTATCTCGAAATACATTCTCCTTGGATCAGCCTCCCTGGGACCTGCCTTACCATCTTACAAGTAAAAAGGTATGGAAAGACGCTGATGTGTGAGACTGTGTTATTTGATTGCGTCCCTGCACTACCCCATCATAACTATCGACCTGAGGGAAAAGTCCCACCTGTAGGGGACCCGACATCTAGCTGCCTCACCATCCCTCAGAGATCTACAGCAGCGCTGGTACACATTACCAGAGACTACAGGTGGCGTCACGAACTGTAAATATATCTATCCCCTGTAAATATTCCCCCAACATACGCCAGACCGCCAGGGCCACAGACCGAGCCACCGCTACCTGTGACAAACCCCATAGACTTCCATGGGCTCGGCTCTGAGTACCCCATTGCCCTGGTAACCCACAATTGTGGTGGCGGGTCGATACACTTACCTGCCCAGACCTTCAAACAAATGCGCTATCAGGGTGCAGTGGACCCGATTAAAGATGGCAGCAAAACAGGTGCAGCAATACCGATGAAACAACCACCCACAACCTACCAATCCATGGAGGGGGTGGATCTTTGCTATATTAGTGCCCATACTCTTAGATCAGGCGGGCTTCCCAGTGCTAACCAAAATACATCCTGTGTGAACAGAGGCCAAAGTTTACAGAGCCATCTGGGCCCAACTGCACCATGAAAAAATGACTGGATAAAGTGCAAAAAATACATATTTCTATATGTGAGGTATTAGTTGATATTGTGGCCAAAATATGGAAGCTAATATAGCAAATATCCACCCCCTCCATGGATTGGTAGGTTGTGGGTGGTTGCTTCATCTGTATTGCTGCACCTGTTTTGCTGCCATCTTTAATCGGGTCCACTGCACTCTGATAGTGCATTTGTTTGAAGGCCTGGGCAGGTAAGCATCTCTGCCTTTTTTCTGCTGTGATTTTTTGAAAAAATGTTTTGGAGGATTTTTAAGTCCTCTTTTTGTGTCCGTGAGCTATGACACACTTGTAACTGCACTCGATATGCACCCAGATTATGAGCTTACATTGAATTATGTCAGAGGAAAGCTTGTAGATGGGCATAAGCAAAAGAAGACGGACAGTGTAAGAAGCAGTGGGGTATCCAAAGCAGTCTGCTTTAACCCCTCTCTGACATTTGACATACTATCCCATCCATGTGACCTGGCACAATTAGACCATGGACGGGATAGTATGTCATGTGATCGGCCGCGCTCATGGGGGGAGCGTGGCCAATCGTGGTCGGGTGTCAGCTGATTCTCACAGCTGTGATTATCACAGCTGACACCCGGCACTAAATGCCAGGAGCTGTCACAGACCGCTCCCGGCACTTTAACCCCCGGAAAGCAGCGTTCTGGGAGCAGGCAGAGGGCGTGACGCTGGGTCCCAATCGCTGCCATGGAGACCTGATGTCATCATGATGACATGCGGATCTCCAGAGCTTAGAAACTTCCTGTCATGTGCAGTGCATGATCAGGAAGTCTCTCAGGTCAGTGTGCAATGAGTACAGTGCCGATAGCTTCTGTAGCATGCAGATGCTGCTTCATCTGCATGCTATAGAAGTGATCGGCCTGCAGAAAATGATTGTCCCATAGTGGGACAAAATGTAAAAGGATAAAGTAAAAAAAAAAAAATTAAATAATTGTAAAAATATGAAAAAAATAAATAAAAAAATCATTATTTATTCTATATTGAATGAAAAGAAAAATCTAAAAACAATAAAAGTACACATATTTGGCATCGCCGCATCCGTAACCACCCGACCTATAAATCTGTCCCACTAGTTAACCCCTTTAGTGAACACCATAAAAAAAACAAGGCAAAAAACAATGCTTTATCATCGTACCGCTGAACAAAAAGTGGAATAACACGCAATCAAAAAGACGGATATAAGTAAACATGGTACCGCTGAAAACGTCATCTTGTCCCGCAAAAAACGAGCCACCACACAGTGTCATCAGCAAAAAAAATAAAAAGTTATAGCTCGCAGAATAAAGTTATGCAAAAACAATTAATTTTTCTATAAAATAGTTTTTATTATATAAAAGCTCTAAAACATAAAAAATGATATAAATGAGAAATCGCTGTAATAGTACTGGCCCGAAGAATAAAACTGCCTTATCAATTTTACCACACACGGAACGGTGTAAACGCCCCCACACAAAATAAATTCAGGAATTGCTCATTCTGTCTCCCAAAAATCGGAATAGAAAGTGATCAACTCGTCCCGCAAAATCAAGACCTCACATGACTCTGTGGGCCAAAATATGGAAAAATTATAGCTCTCAAAATGTGGTGATGCAAAAACTATTTTTTGCATTAAAAAGCGTCTTTTAGTGTGTGACAGCTGCCAAACATAAAAACCCACTATAACGCCTCTTTCACACATCCTGATATTTCCAGTACCGGAGATATCAATGTCCATGTGTGTAATACTTGCGGCACACGTGGCATGTGTGTGCCGCATCAGTACCACACGGATGGGCGCCTGGGAAGA
This sequence comes from Oophaga sylvatica, assembly GCA_033576555.1. Taxonomy (NCBI): domain Eukaryota; kingdom Metazoa; phylum Chordata; class Amphibia; order Anura; family Dendrobatidae; genus Oophaga; species Oophaga sylvatica. The sequence continues at coordinate 76,628 of JARQOD010000849.1, forward strand.
AGCGTTACAGTAAGCGCTGTTCACCGGCGCCGGGTGTTGAACACGGCTCTCATCATTCTCCCCTGCTCTACCGGCCATCGGCGCAAGCAGGGGAGAATGTTGAGAGTTACATTTAACCCTTTAACGACTGCCGATACGCCTTTTCTCGTGGAAGTTAAGGGTACTTAAACCACAGCACCGCTTTTTAACAGCGCCGAGCTTTAAAGTTATAGCACCCCCCAGCGTCAGTATTTCTCTGGGGTCTTGGCTGCTGGGGGTAGCCGAGATCCCAGAGAACATGATTCGGGTCGGTTTTTACTGACCCCGGTGTTGCGATCGCCGTTATTAACGGGTTAACAGCGACCCAAAAAAAATGGATTTCTCTCTCCTCTGTTGTGATCGCACATCAGAGGAGAGAGAAATAGGGTCCTCCGGTCCCCCTGATCACCCCCTCGGTACCTCCATTGTCCCTGCAGCCCCCCTAAAGTCCCCCTGGCCGCCAGCTTCTTCTTCTGGGAGAAAATGGCGGACGCATGCACAATGCGCCCGCCAAGATCTGCCGGCCGGCACCCGGCAATACTAGATTTTTTCCTATTGGTTCATTTTGATCACTGTGATAAACCCTATCACAGTGATTAAAATAAAATAATAGTAACTCAAACCCTCCTTTATCAACCCCTTAGTTAGGGAAAAATAATAAAATAAAAAAAAAGTATTTATTTCCATTTTCCCATTAGGGATAGAGTTGGGCTAAAGTTAGGGTTAGGGTTGGGGCTAAAGTTAGGGATAGGGTTGAGGCTAAAGTTAGGGTTAGGATTGGGGCTAAAGTTAGGGTTAGGGTTGGGGCTAAAGTTAGGTTTGGGGCTAAAGTTAGGGTTAGGGTTGGGGCTAAAGTTAGGGTTAGGGTTGGGGAAAAAGTTAGGGTTAGGGAAGGGCTAAAGTTAGGGTTAGGGTTGGGGCTAAAGTTATGGTTAGGGTTGGGGCTAAAGTTAGAATTAGGGTTGGGGCTAAAGTTAGGGTTAGGGTTGGGGATAAAGTTAGGGTTGGGGCTAAAGTTAGGGTTAGGGTTGGGGCTAAAGTTAGGGTTAGGGAAGGAGCTAAAGTTAGGGTTAGGGTTGGGGCAAAAGTTAGGGTGAGGGTTTGGGCTAAAGTTATGGTTGGGGCTAATGTTAGGGTTGGGGCTAAAGTTAGGTGGGGTTGGTTGGCTAAAGTTAGGGTTAGGTTTGGGGCTAAAGTTAGGGTTTGGGTTGGGGCTAAAGTTAGGATTAGGATTGGGGCTAAAGTTAGGGTTAGGGTTGGGGCTAGAGTTGGGGTTAAGGTTGGGATTAGGGTTAGGGATGTGTTAGGGTTAGGGTTGGAGTTAGAATTGGGGGGTTTCCACTGTTTAGGCACATCAGGGGCTTTCCAAACGTGACATGGCATCAGATCTCAATTCCAGCCAATTCAAAGTCAAATGGTGCTCCTTCCCTTCCAAGCTCTGCCATGCGCCCAAACAGTGGTTTACCCCCACATATGGGTATCAGCATACTCAGGACAAATTGCACAACAACTTTTGTCCAATTTCTCCTGTTACCGTTGGTAAAAAAAAATGGATCTGAAGTAAATTTTTTGTGAAAAAAGTTAAATGTTCATTTTTTTAAACATTCCACAAATTCCTGTGAAGCATCTGAAGGGTTAATAAACTTCTTGAATGTGGTTTTGAGCACCTTCAGGGGTGCAGTTTATAGAATGGTGTCACTTTTGGGTATCTTCTATCATATAGACTTGTGTTTTGAAACTGTTAAACTGTAAAGCGCTGCAAAATATGTTGACGCTATATAAATAAAGATTATTATTATTATATAGACCCCTCAAAGTGACTTGAAATGTGATGTAGTCCTTAAAAAAATGTTGTTGTAAAAATGAAAAATCTCTTTTACCCTTATAACTTCCTAACAAAAAAAATTTGGGTTCCAAAATTTTGCTGATGTAAAGTAAACATGTGGGAAATGTTACTTATTAAGTATTTTATGTGACATATCTCTGTGATTTAAGGGCATGAAAGTTCAAAGTTGGAAAATTGCGAAATTTTCAAAATGTTTGCCAAATTTCCGTTTTTTTCACAAATAAACGTAAGTCATATCAAAGAAATATTACCACTATCATGAAGTACAATATGTCATGAGAAAATGTCAGAATCACCGGTATCCATGGAAGCGTTCCAGAGTTACTACCTCATAAAGGGTCAGTGGTGAGAATTGTAAAAATTGGCCCGGTCATTAACATACAAACCACCCTTGGGGGTAAATGGGTTAAAAACTCAAGATGTACCTAAAAATAAAAGTAAGTTGAAGGAAATATTTGAGTGTTTTCACTGCAAGAAATCAGGGCACTTAAAGTCTGACAGAGTCTGAAAAGCTAGAATGAATCAGCTAGAATGCAAGGAAAGTGTATACACCTCTAAACATGAAGAAATCCATTCTGTGGATTGGCAGTGTTAAACTGATTGAAATGATAACCTGGGGTCAAGAAATCCGTGTTGTGGTTCTTGTGTAATCAATATTAGAAGTTTGCAGCTAATGATATCCTCCTGCTGTGGGGTGGGACTGTAGGCAGAGTCTTATCTTCCTGCTCTATCCTGCTCTAAGCCAGAGAAACCAAGGAAAGACCTGCCCACAGGCCACCCCAAAGCACAGTCTGTCTCTATGTCTCTGTGATGTGTAACATGTTTATGAAGACAACCAAGGATGCATTAAACATGCATGCAGTGAGAAGATCAATGTGAGAAACAAACACGTTGACGTTAAACATCATCACCTACTTGAGTTTATAGAACATGGCATAATTGAATTTGTTTATTGTGAAACTGACCAAATGATAGCTGATGTTATGACAAAGTAACTTCCAAGAGCCAAGTTTGAAGAACTCAGAACTATGGGGCAGCTTAAGTAATATTTCAGTGGGGGTGTGGGAACAATGCTTTTTATTGCACAAATTGCATTAACTACTATTTGCTACTGTTTAAGAATACAGAGTTTCTGTCTCCAACAATAATGTTTTATTACCAATAATGGTTAAAAAAAAAAAACAGGAAGTTCTTGTTCACTCACTGTGCGTAACTGGAGCACACTCTTTGCAAGCTGTGTTTGTAGCATCGGCGTCTCTGCCTGTCCCTTTTCCCTGGCAGAAACTTACTCACCGCCGGTCCTCCTGTCCCTCACTTCCGGCTTCGCCTGCTGACAATTGGGGTGCGCGCACGGCACGCAGATCCCTGGGCATTGTGCTTAAGGCACTCATGGTCTCGTCCTCTTAAAGAGACAGCGTGCGCTTTCCTAAAGTGTCCCCAGCCAATGGCTGGGATACACTCATTATTTAAAGCACCTCCAACTTAAGGGAGGTGCCTGTGCAGCTTTGTAAGTTTGTTGCTAAACACTCTTGTTAGTTCTTAGGTCCCAGTACTAGTATTCTTGTATACCTGCCTAGAGAAACAACCAGGATGTGGAGGGGATAACTTAATGAGAGGGAAAAGATAACCAGACCAAGAATATAGTATATCAAAATATTGCCTTTATTGAACAGAATTTGGCTAACAAACATACAATAAAACCATGTAAAAATGAATAATTAATAATATATAAAAGAAGAGCACACCACGAACTGGAATGATGTAATCAACACAAAAATATACAATGCAAAGATTGGTATGACTAATATATATATATACTCTCAGTGTGTATAAATGAAATGCTCAGATAATATAACCAGGGATATTAATAAAATTGTATATAATAATATACATATATCATATATACAGTGTAAGTGGCACAAAAAATATATAGGTGAAAAAAACCGGGTGTAGTGCTGAATAATAATTAGGGCAATGCAAACTGATTTAGTGCACACAAATAAAGTATAATAATGTGCATTACAAAAGAAAATGACACTGTTCAAAACTATATTATAGTGCACAAACAAAGTAGATAAATATAGTGCACTGTGCAAAATGAAACTAACTATGTGCATGTGCTAACAATTATCCATAGACATGTGCCACCATACAAAAACCTAAAATAACAATACCTGGGAGCAAAAACCAGCGTGGTGTGCCAAGCTAGAACGCGCCCCGATGCGCGTTTCGGATATAATTCCTTCGTCAGGGGGATGTAGAAACATACTAAACGCTGAGGCTATATATAGGTAACTAAATGTGTATAATGAAATCCGGCTGTGTGTATGTAATCAAAGCGCGTGCGCAGGTTACGTGAAGCATCTCGATAATAACATAGAAATAAATATATGTTATTATCGAGATGCTTCATTATCAACAAATGTAATGGTACACATACTGTTTTCTCTAAGTAGACTATTATGTGCACATTGTTGTGACTTCTGTTGATATGGTTGCTGATTTTTTTCTTAGAGTTGTCATTCACAAAGTGCGATGTGTTTGGTAGTGCTCATGCGCGTGCTGTGGTACCTGACATTGTCGTGATAGCGGCGTCTCTATGTGGATACTCTGTCTGCGTTGCCAGGCGGGGTTTTCCACATGACGTTTGCCGTCACGTCACTTCCGGTTTCACGCAGCTAGCACATGCGCCATTTACATACCCAGACAGTCGTAACTCAACATGCATATACAGCAGTCTGTGACCATTGTCTTATGTTACTTCCGTTTTTACGTGACTTGTGCAGGTTTACGATTGCATACATACCCATATGACGCATTTCATGATGACTATTGGAGCTTTATGCTTGATCTTTTTATTACCAATATTTTCATTTAAGATCTGATCATTGATTAAATCTACATTACTATTAAAATCATGATGTATTGATATTATATTAATGATGTGATATATGTATGATCTCATCTGTATATATGCATATGTATTATGATTTTGTCGGCACCCATGGTATTGTTGATTGTTGATATTAACATGTCAGTCACTAATATTTTTATGTTATCATTGAGATGCTTCATTATTAACAAATGCATCTGTACACATACTGTTCGCTCTAAGTATACTAATATGTGCCCATTTTTGTTATAATTTCTGTGATACAGTTTCAGATGTTTTTTTTAGAGCTGTCATTTTACAATGGGCGATGTGTTTGGTAGTACGCGTGCGCGTGCTGTGTTGCCTGGTGTTGTCGTGGCAGCGGCGTCTCCATGGGGATACTCTGTCTGCGTTGTCGGGCGGGGATTTCCCATATGACGTTTGCCGTCGCGTCACTTCCGGTTGCGCGCAGTTAGCGCACGCGCCATTGATGTACCCATACAGCTTTGACTTTTATCGCACGTCACTTCCGGTTTCACGTAACCTGCGCACGCGCTTTGATTACATACACACAGCCGGATTTCATTATACACAGTTACCTATATATAGCCTCAGCGTTTAGTATGTTTCTACATCCCCCTGACGAAGGAATTATATCCGAAACGCGCGTTGGGGCGCGTTCTAGCTTGGCACACCACGCTGGTTTTTACTCCCAGGTATTGTTATTTTAGGTTTTTGTATGGTGGCACATGTCTATGGATAATTGTTAGCACATGCACATAGTTAGTTTCATTTTGCACAGTGCACTATATTTATCTACTTTGTTTGTGCACTATAATATAGTTTTGAACAGTGTCATTTTCTTTTGTAATGCACATTATTATACTTTATTTGTGTGCACTAAATCAGTTTGCATTGCCCTAATTATTATTCAGCACTACACCCGGTTTTTTTCACCTATATATTTTTTGTGCCACTTACACTGTATATATGATATATGTATATTATTATATACAATTTTATTAATATCCCTGGTTATATTATCTGAGCATTTCATTTATACACACTGAGAGTATATATATATATATATATATATATATATATATATATATATTAGTCATACCAATCTTTGCATTGTATATTTTTGTGTTGATTACATCATTCCAGTTCGTGGTGTGCTCTTCTTTTATATATTATTAATTATTCATTTTTACATGGTTTTATTGTATGTTTGTTAGCCAAATTCTGTTCAATAAAGGCAATATTTTGATATTCTATATTCTTGGTCTCGTTATCTTTTCCCTCTCATTAAGTTATCCCCTCCACATCCTGGGTGTTTCTCTATCTTATTTTCGGATGGTCCACCATCCTATTTCTTTCAGGTGATATAGACACATATTGTTTTCACTATTATAATATAATTTCATTTATATATATATTTCTTTAAATTTTGTGTACTCTATATTCTCTGGATATTCTGTTCAGTTTCTTATTGTATACCTGCCTTTCTATCAGCTGTGCCCGCCTGCCTGTCTTCCAGCTGGTCCAGCCTGCACCTGCCAGTTCTCATCTCTGCATCAGCCGGTCCAGCCGCACTTGCTACTGCTCATCTCTACGTCAGCCGGTACAGCCAAACTTGCTATTGCTAATCTCTACATCGGCAGGTCCAGCCGTACTTGCTAGTGCTTATCTCTATGTCAGCCGGTCCAGCCACACTTGCCAGTGCTCATCTCTACATCAGCCGGTCCAGCCTCACTTGCCTGAGCTCATCTCTATATCAGCCGGTCCAGACACACTTGCTAGTGTTCATCTCTAGGTCAGCTGGTCCAGTCACACTTGCTAGTACTCATCTGTACACAGGGGTGAACTTAGCCTCTCTGCTGCCTGAGGCGAACTGCAAAACGGCACCCCCCCATTGTAAAATCAGTATAAATAAATCTGGTTTACTCTTACTAGCCTAACGTGACGCATGTGACGCTTCCCACGGCTGCGGGGCGTTGGGACATGGCATAGCTTGCCTAACTAGCCAATGCTCCCACGCCGCCAGTCCACGACGACGTGAGGCATGAGTCCCAGATGGTAAGAGAATGTGGACCCACTGGACCACGGAGGGAGACCCGGGCCTGCCCGGACTAGGGAAGGGCAGCTACCGGGATCCATGGCAGCTGAGCATGTGGGCAAGATGGCGACCTGCAGGACTAGACAACACCGCACAACTTCAGGTATGAAGAACATAAAGTTTACTTAAAGAAACACAGTACATAAACAGAACATAAGACCGGGCTCCCGATTCCGCACATCAGAGAAGGGTACACGATCCAGGATCACAGACGAGTGCATGAGGACATCACGGATAGATGCAGTCCAGGGTTATCTGGCACGGGCATACTTGGGCGGCCTCTCTCTCAGGCCTCAGGCGTAGCACAGGCTCAGCAGGAGAACATCAGACACCGACCTCAGACAGACTTCAGATGATGGCGGGGTCATCACGGGTAGATGCAGTCCAGGATCATCTGGCACGGGCATACTAGTATGGCTTCACTCTCAGGCCTCAGGCGTAGCACAGGCTCAGCAGGAGAACATCAGACACCGACCCAGGACAGACGTCATCACAGGGTAGACCAAGGAGGACGGCAGACATCGGACATCAGGAACACGAGATCAGAACGGAAGACATCAGGAAAGATGATCCGACAGACTGGAATCAGACACAGGAACACGACGGACAGGACACGACACGGACAGGACATCAGGAGTTGGATCCCAGGAACACAGACAGGACATCAGACACAGGACACGGACTGACATCAGGAACGATGATCAGGAACAAAGGACATCAGGAACACGATTGGATCTCAGATCAGAACGGACAGGACATCAGGAACACGGATTGGATCCCAGGAACACAGACAGGACATCAGGACACAGGAACACGGACTTGACATCAGGAACACGGATTGGATCCCAGGAACACAGACAGGACATCAGGAACACGGATTGGATCTCAGGGAGTCAGGAACACGGACAGGACATCAGGAACACGGATTGGATCCCAGGAACACGGACAGGACATCGACATCGGACTCCGGACATCTGACAACGATCGGCAGGCTCCGGACAACAGGCAACGATCGGCAGGCTCCGGACATCAGGCAGGGAGGATAGGATCCGGACATCTGGAAGTGGTCGTCGGACATCGGACATCAGGCCATGGTCATCAGGCATAGGATCCGAACATCTGGCAGCGACCTGAAAAGGAACCCCAGCGGTCTGGTGCAAGCCCCGCCAGGCTCAACGGGAGCTGGCCGGGAATTGCACAGAAGCTGAGCACAGAGTAACGGAAACTCAGCACACACCGGACTCCTCCTTCCAAGATGAACTCAGGTTATATAGCAAGGATTCACAGTCACTGGCACAGGGTTCAGGACACAGCAGGATTTCAGGAACATAACACAGAGGACACAGTTCAGACAGTCAGGTACAGGATGCGATCCAGGATCAGGGGTTCAGGTAATTAGACACAGCAGGAACAGGCCTGGATATACAGCCTCCAGGAACGGCGATCTGGGTAATCAGCCCCCAGCATAGGCGGAAACACAAGACACAGTTCAGACATTCAGGTACCGGGTTAGATCCAGGATCAGGGATTCAGGAAACAAGATACAACAGGAACAGGCCTGGATATGCAGCCTCCAGGAACGGCGATCTGGGTACTCAGCCCCAGGCAGAAACACAAGACAGGACAAGGGGAATCAGCTCTCCAGAGCTGATCAAACTCAGAGCAGGAGCTGAACACACAACCACATACGGCTAGTGTAAGGTTCTTTGTACATGTTTCTTGAAACTCAGTTTTTCCGTCAGCCATTTTGCTTTCTGTCTTGCTGCAGCTATCTTGCCCTCAGTCAATATGGAGTTTCCAGCTTTCATGTTCCCACCCTGATTCTCTCCCTCTTGCTTCTTGAGCAGCCTCAGCTGAGCAATCAGTGCTTCAGAATCAAGCCTGCAGTGAGCCTGTGACCTGACTCCTGGAAAACCTTGGACTTTGTACTCCAGCTATTTCCTACTGAGGAACTTTGGAACACTTGTGGACTCTGGAAAACTGCTATTTAATAAATCCACGTTTGCATGGAATTACGGTAACAGAGAAGAGATCCTGAACCTGTTGTGGAGAGTTATTGCTGAGCTTAAGTTACTCTGGCCTGCTGTGTCTCCTGCTTCTGTACCTGCAAACTGTGTGACTATTTTTGCCACTTGTATGAAGTAATACAAGTCCTTCTATATCAAACCTGTGTCTCATGTGTTTTCCTCGCACCCAAGCACAAGACGCTATATGAACTGTACACCATACATTACAAGATTCTGAAGCCAAACGTTAGTGTCTGCTGGGTCTGGGAAGGCTGTGTCTGCTGTGACTGTGGATATCAGATGTCCGGTTATACTTTCTGTGATGACAGTGGTTGTGACTTCTCACAACCATTCCAGGTGAGCAATTCCCTTAATTTTACTCTGCAGTGTTACCACAGGTAAACACTATTATTTTTTTTTTTTTTTTCTCTTCTCCTTCCAGTACTCCTGTCTTAAAAGATCTGGAAGATGGAGGCACGCATAAAGGAGCTTTGCGGAGTGACTGATACAATCCTTGCAGATATACAGACTATAAAGACCCGTTTTGCAAACCTACAGGACCTCACTAATCACAATTTGCAAGTGTTTGGACAAACTACCCAGGATTTACGAGCCAGGATTGAGGTTCTAGAGGAACGAGTCCAGGCTCCTGCCATAACCCCGAGTTCTGGGATTCCCAAGTTACCCCCTTTTCATTTTGGCGGTGAACGTGAGAAATTCAGGGGATTTATTAACCAATGCTGTCTCGACCACGCACCACAATTGTGGGTTTCCAGGGATATGGGGTACTCGGAGCCGAGCCTGTAGATTTCTATGGGGGATGTCACTGGTAGCGTGGCTCGGTCCGTGTCCCTGGCGGTCAGGCGTTAAAGGGGGGTTTATTTACAGGGGATTTAGTAGATAACAGTTCGTGACGCCACCTGTAGTTTTCTGATCACTAAGACCAGCGCTGCTGAATAGAACTCTGAGGGGATGTTATAGCAGCGAGGTGTTGGGTCCCCACAGTTGGGACTGTCCCTCTGAGTCTATGGTGATTGTAGTAGGGAGATGTGGATAAATGACACAGTCTCAGACAATAAAGCTTCTTTCCATACCTTTTACTTTCAAGTTGTTTAGGCAGGTCCCGGGAAGCTGTTGGGGTGGATGGAGGATGCGTTTCGAGGTAACGGCTGAGCAGGTTAGAGGCCTCCTTAACTTTCCATGTAGCGAGTCCAACCTGCATAAAGCTAAGTTCACTCAAAACTCCAGCTAATTCTGTAGCTGTACTGCCCGGTCAGCATAGTGGTCGGAGCCTTCCATATAATGTGAGAGAGCTGAGTTCCTACTGTTGTCCTGCATCGACTCAAGGTTCCCACTCTCCCAGACTCCAGTTACGTACCGACAATAGGCTTGTTCCTGTGACCTGAAGTCCAGCGAACCTCTGGTTTTTCTTATCACCACGCCTGAAGCTGTAGCGACACTTCGGTCCCCAGTGACCGGTGATCAATGCAGGATAGTTCAATCCTTAAGGCACTTCTAGAATTCTTTTCCACTGCGCCCTTCGCCCTGCTCACACTCTTAATATCAGCACTGACTAGACTAGGATAATATTCGGTTATCCGTACTAGCCTCCACTTTTGTACCGTCTCTCTGTATTGACAGGAATCTCGGCTCTCCAAACAGGCACCAGTCCTGACTCCCTCCACACTCAGGAGAAGCTTTCAGACTCCACTGTGCTACAGGACACTCCCCTATACACCCCTGCTGGGTGTGTCTGAAGTGTATGTGAATGATGTCGAGCCCTTAACCGTTACCTCTCCACTCATCCTCCTGGTATTGTGTGCCTTACATACCAGGGCTACACATTCCCCTTGGTAAAATACAGCACTCCCGGGCTGTGAAATATAAAAAGAAAGACATTTTGTTCTGCATTAACAATAAACATTAAACTCTTCCCATCAGGGAGGTAAGAAATTCTTAAAACGTTGCATTATGTACAATGAACATAGAAAAATACAAAAACATACTTTCAATAAATATGTCATATCAAACAGTATTCTTGTGAAGGACCCGCACCAAACCTTCAACGTGGGTCCTGGGTGGGCTGCAGGACATCTGGCTGCAGACCTCGCTCAGTGCCACACCACACGGGTTTTATGTTCAGAGGTAATTGTTACAATTAGATATAGAACCACGAGAATGCATAAAGTGCAACTATATACAATATCAGTTCTGGGGCTGACATAGTCCACAGCCTCGAAGTCCATTATTCCTCCTAATTAGTAATGCACAATACCATAACAATACTTTTTACAATATTCACATAAGGTAACCTTTTTCTGGGTTAAATTACATTATTTTGCTAGAATTACTGTTGATATCGAATAGGTATCTTCCCTTTCGTGGTTCGCTCTGATCTACGTGGAGTAGCTTCAGGTATATTAGTCTGTGATCTACCTGCTCTGCGTAACGGCAAACTATAGAACTGTCTCAATCTTTCTATGGATCTGGCAAGTGTACTGATGGCTGGGCGGTGTGAGTCAGCTTCACCAGGGATCCCATAGCATGGGGCGCTGCTTCTGATGATCCTTCTTGAGATTCTGTAGGCTGAGGTGTTACTGGAATAGGTAACTCCTGAACTGGCTCAACTGGCACCATGGGCACAACTGGAGGTAGAACTTCCTCTTGTGGCTGATAAAACTGCAACACCGGAATGATTACAGCATCTCCCAGTCTGGGCCAATCCGCAGGGAAATCTCCCAGATCCGTGTGTATGACCTCTTCTTTTCTTTCTTCTCGATTGACGACAGGGTTCTCTTCACGAAGTTTTAAGGGTTCTGGACACAATTTCAATTGGTCTCTGGACACAGTGGATATTGTTCTCCCTCCGTCCTTACTGATGATACAAACTTTTCTGTTGTCATATTTGGAATCTTGTACGACGTAGGGTTCTTGTTCCCACTGGTTGTCCAATTTGTGCATCTTCCTTTTTCTTTTCAATACCACTTCTCCAGGCATCAAAGGTTTGGCAGGAGCATTCCTGTTGTAAATATCTTCCTGTTTTTCCCGTGCCTTGTTGAGACTTTCTTCTACACAGACTTGCACTCGTCTGTATTGCTCTTGCCGATTGATGTCCCAGTTTTCAACGGCGTCATCTGCCTCCGGTTCTACCACTCCAAGTTCTAAATCCATTGGTAGTCTTCCGGGCCTTGCTCTCATAAGATAGGCTGGAGTGCAGTTAGTGGAACTTACAGGTATATGGTTATACAAGTCAACCAAATCAGGTAGTACGTCCGGCCACCGATTTCTGTCTTCCAACGGTATAGACTTCAACAAATCAAGGACAATGTGGTTCATTTTCTCGCAAAGGCCGTTGGTTTGAGGATGGTATGGTGTTGTTCTAATTTTCTTACACCCATACATGTGACAGAATTCCTTGAATAGGTCAGCCTCGAAAGCAGGTCCTTGATCAGTTAATACTTGCTCCGGATACCCATGCGGTCTGCAGAAGCTTGCTTGAAAGGTTCTTGCTGCCGTCACTGCTGTCTGATCCTTAACTGGAACAACCACCAGAAATCTAGAGTAATGGTCCACCATGGTCAAGGCGTAGGAGTATCCAGATCTACTTGGCGCCAATTTGACGTGGTCCAAGGCCACAATCTCCAAGGGACGAGTCGTCCGGATAGGCTGCAGGGTGCCTTCTGACTACCGTAGTCCTTTCTTCTGAGACCACAGGGTCCACAGTTCCGACACCACCTCTCGATGGAGCTGCGCATCCCTACCCAGTAGAATCGGCACCTCAACAGGGTCTCCAGCTTTCTCCAGCCAAAGTGTCCTGCTTGATCGTGGTATGCTTCCAACACCATTTGGACGTCTGCCTTGGGGACCACTATCTGCCAGACCATCTCATGGGTCCTGGGGTTGACGTATCTCCTGCACAACTTCTCACGGTATAGGAACAATCGGCTTCTCTCATTCCACAGGAGCTTTGCTGACATAGGTGCATCTTTTTCCAAGGAGGAACCTTCCTGTCGTAACAACTCCTTGATACGGCTGACCACTGGATCACTGTCCTGAGTCTCTTCTCTTTCCAGCTGTGATGGGGTAAGGGATTTAACGTTGCACCATACTGCTTTCTGTAGACTCGCTGCTCGTGGACTATCCCATTTCGATGGAACGCAGGTAGCTCAATTTCTTCCAGGTCGTCGATTCTTCTTCCGTGTCAGATTCATGCGGCATTCGGGACAATGCGTCAGCATTAGCATTCTTTCGGCCTGCCCGGTACTTGATGGTAAACTGGTAATTGGACAACCGAGCCATCCAACGCTGCTCCATGGCGCCCAGCTTGGCGGTTTCCAGATGCGTTAAGGGGTTGTTGTCTGTAAACGCAGTGAACTGGTTGGAGGCCAGATAGTGCTTAAATCTTTCAGTAATGGCCCAGACCAGCGCCAGAAACTCCAGCTTGAAGCTGCTATAATTTTCCGGATTCCTCTCAGTTGGCCTGAGTTTTCTGCTGGCATATGCGATGACTTTTTCTTGGCCATTCTGCTTCTGACTGAGAACTGCTCCTAAACCTTCATTACTTGCATCGGTGTACAGCAGGAACGGTTGGCTGTAATCAGGGTAGGTCAAGATCTCATCACCTGTAAGGATCTCTTTCATCTTTTGGAATGCTTCAGCCTGTTCCTTACCCCAATTAAAGGGAGGGTTTCTGCTCTTTAGGGATTGTCCTACTAGGAGGCCTGTAAAGGGGCTGCCTTCTTCGTGTAATCTTTCACGAACCTTCTGTAGTAACCCGTGAGTCCCAGGAACTGTCGCACTTCCTTGAGGTTCTTCAGCTCCGGCCACTTCTGGATAGCAGTGACTTTCTCGGGGTCCGGCGCTACTCCTTCCGAACTGACGATGTGCCCCAAGTACTGTACCTTCTGTTTGAGTAGATGGCATTTTGAGGGTTTCAACTTCATCCCGTACCTGGACAGGGACTCAAATACTTCTGCCAGGTGCTTCAGATGGTCCTCATATGTCTTGGAGTACACGATGACGTCGTCTAGGTATAGCAGCACGGTTTCAAAATTGAGATGTCCCAGGCAGTTCTCCATCACTCTCTGAAATGTTCCTGGGGCACTGCTGAGCCCAAACGGCATTCTGTCGAACTCACAGAGCCCCATTGGGGTGGTGAAAGCCGTTTTCTCACGATCCTCCTCAGCCACAGCCACTTGCCAGTACCCACTAGTCAGATCGAGGGTAGAAAAGTAGTTAGCCGTTTTCAGAGCAGCTAATGATTCCTCTATACGTGGTAACGGGTATGCATCTTTATGTGTTATGTGGTTCACCTGCTGTAATCCACACACATTCTCAAGCTACCATCTTTTTTTCTAACCAGGACTAGAGGTGCTGCCCAGGGACTACAACTATCCCTGATTACTCCGGCTTCTTTCATATCTCGCAACATTTCTTTAGCCTTCTGATAATGGGCTGGGGGTATAGGCCTGTACCGCTCTTTGATGGGAGGATGACTGCCTGTAGGGATATGATGTTGTACTCCCTTAATTATCCCAAAATCAAGTGGATGCTTGCTAAACACTTGAGCGTACTCTTGTACCACCCGTAATACCCCTTGCTTCTGGTGAGCGGGAGTGGTGTCCGTCCCAACATGGAGTTGCTGACACCATTCCGCCACCTGGGTTGCCGGGTCATTGTCCTCCGCTATTTGGCGGGAGTCTAAGGACTCAGCCGGGAGAATAGAATTATTGTCGACAGCATGTAGTTTAGCAATGGTTGCATACCGAGGTAAGTTTACCTCATCATCTCCCCAGTTGAGGAGCCGTACCGGTACTCTCCCTTCACCACTTACACTCCCCTAGCAGTCATAAGTGTAGGTCTATGTTCTGAATGGTGGGGTTCTACTACAGCTTGGCAGTTCTGTCCTCTCAGACCTATGGCTGCCCTGCACCAGATTATCATTTCACTCATTGGGGGTATCACAATGGGATTCGAGTCAGTGACCCGTACATTACCAATTTCGCCGTCTGTAAGCTTCGCTTGCTGCTGACACACCAGGGCCCGGATCTCTCTTTGGATTACTCCCTTTTGTCTTGGTCTGGCAATTTCAGCGAGCTGTTGGAGTAAGAACACAACTTCTCCCAGACAGTTACTGATAATGTTAGTACCCAAAATTATATTTAAACCGTTCTCTTCATTTACAGTCTTTACTACTAGAAGCCCCTGGTCTTTCAACTCCTCTCTGCCCACTTTCACATCCACACATTTTGTCCCGAGTACTTCTACAGGAAGACCATTAGAAGCATACACGTAAAGTCAGGGCTCGGGGGTTTAAGACTGTCCATTGACCAGAACTTAGTATATAGGGCATCAGGTATTAGGGTCACCTGAGACCCAGTGTCTAACAATGCCGGAACTGCAATACCATCTAGAATGATAGACAGGTAGGGTCGCCCACCCACATACCTGCGGTTCCAGTCTAGGGGGCCTGACGGATCTCCTCCTGGGTGTTGGCCCTCGGACCCAGGTTCTGCCCGTTTAAAGGACACTGCGGAGACATATGACCTTTCCGGTTGCAACGGTAACAGGTGATCTCCCGACGAGGAGGGTGTTGATCAGAGGTCGCTCCTGGGGGTAGCGTTGTCCTCCTCCGGGGGGTGACGTCTTCCTTCTTCTCCGGTTCATCCACGGGACGTCTTCTGGGCAGTCAGCTAATAAGATCTTTCCTTCTTCCCCTTTCCGCAGCTGCAGGGCACTCATCACAGCAGCCAGATTTTTAGTCAGCTGGCGCACCTCTGAGCGCAGACAGTCCAATTCACTAGGGGGTGTCACCTGCGTTTTGGCTTCTGCCACTAGCGGGGAAAAGGGGGTTACTGCCGGTTCCAGAGTGACTTCACCCTGGTGATGTTGGGTGGCCACCTCAGGTTTGCCCAGGTCCAGCCCTTTTATTGCCATGTCTTTTAGGGCATCAAAGGTAGCATCAGGATGATCTAAGGACCACCAGTTTACAGTTCTGCGCTCCTCTTGGGATCTCAATCCCTGTACAAATTGCTCTTTCAGCATCTTATTTTCGTCAATAGCATTTATATTATTAATCTGCTTAAGGGCTCTCAGGGCTCCTTGTAGTCGGCAAGCGTAGTCCCTGATGCTGTCACCTGGCTGCTGCGTACAGTGGTAGAAGGCCATCCGGAGATCCGTTTCTGTGCGGTCTTCAAACATGGCATGTAGCTTAAAGAGGATCGCAGGTACCGACTCCTGATCAACGGTATCCCAAGTCTCCACTTCCCTCTCAGCAGCGCCAGTTAGCTGCCCTATCAGCACAGCAGCTTTTTGTCTCTCAGGCATGGAGTACATTTCTAGGATGCTGCATAACTTCCGCTTGAAGCCTGCTAAAGTGCCTGGCTCGCCGCTGTACTGGGGAAGCCATTTCGCCCCAGGCATATATGGGAGCGTTAGTGGCATGAGCGGGACTACCGGACTGGGTGCTGGGCCTGCGCCCCCATCTGGCGCTACAATGCCACGCGGTGCGGGGTCGGGGCCTCCGGCTGGGGCCGCACTGTCGGCCGGTTGTTGTGACATATTAGTGCCCCCTTGGTTAAACGGAGCCTACCGGTTTCAGAAGCTGCTATTTCACAGGCACAGCGGTGGGGACAGGACCTTCGTCGCAGGCGCTCTGATGTCAGAGCGTCCACTTCCTGCCGCAGGACCTGCCGCTGAGTCAGAGCCGGGGGCGTGTCCAAGACTTTGCGCGCTCTTTCAGGTACGCCCACCTTCTTCTCCAGCGCCTTAGGGCCGAATATGGCGGCAAATATGGCGGTATTTGGCGCCAAACAACAGCAACAGTCTTTTTCACCAAAACACTCCACAGGCACACAGGGCTCACAATTCTGCAAGTTTCGGATCCTGTTCGTGACGCCAAGTTTTTGTGTCTCGACCACGCACCACAATTGTGGGTTTCCAGGTTTACTCGAGCGAGCCTGTAATTTCATGGATTCTGTAGCTGGCTGTCGTTCCTGCGTCAGCGTTAGGGTTTTTTAGGATTGTAGATAACAGTTGTGACGCACTTAGTTTCTGATATAGGGTTCACACAACAAATCGCTAACGGATCGCAAAAGTCCATTAGCGACCGTAGCGATATGTCAGTGCGGCAGCTTCCAGCGACGAACTCCTGCTGTATCTCGCTCGTCGCTGATCGCTCCGACCTATTTCTGTCGCGCTCGTGAGTATCTAATCGTGTGGGCACTTTTCTTAGCGATTTAGCGTACTTTGTCCGCTAAAGTCGTAGAGATCGCTAACCCGATAGCGTCGTAACTATATGCGCTAAATGTGGCCGCATTTAGCGATATAGAACGACCGCTAGCGATTCTTAGTATGCAACGCTAACAGATCGTAGCGGGATGCTTAGTTGGCAGTCACTTAAGACCAGCGCTGCTGAATAGAACTCTGAGGGGATGTTATAGCAGCGAGGTGTTGGGTCCCCCACAGGTGGGACTGTCCCTCTGAGTCTATGGTGATTGTAGTAGGGAGATGTGGATAAATGACACAGTCTCAGACAATAAAGCTTCTTTCCATACCTTTTACTTTCAAGTTGTTTAGGCAGGTCCCGGGAAGCTGTTGGGGTGGATGGAGGATGCGTTTCGAGGTAACGGCTGAGCAGGTTAGAGGCCTCCTTAACTTTCCATGTAGCGAGTCCAACCTGCATAAAGCTAAGTTCACTCAAAACTCCAGCTAATTCTGTAGCTGTACTGCCCGGTCAGCATAGTGGTCGGAGCCTTCCATATAATGTGAGAGAGCTGAGTTCCTACTGTTGTCCTGCATCAACTCAAGGTTCCCACTCTCCCAGACTCCAGTTACGTACCGACAATAGGCTTGTTCCTGTGACCTGAAGTCCAGCGAACCTCTGGTTTTTCTTATCACCACGCCTGAAGCTGTAGCGACACTTCGGTCCCCAGTGACCGGTGATCAATGCAGGATAGTTCAATCCTTAAGGCACTTCTAGAATTCTTTTCCACTGCGCCCTTCGCCCTGCTCACACTCTTAATATCAGCACTGACTAGACTAGGATAATATTCGGTTATCCGTACTAGCCTCCACTTTTGTACCGTCTCTCTGTATTGACAGGAATCTCGGCTCTCCAAACAGGCACCAGTCCTGACTCCCTCCACACTCAGGAGAAGCTTTCAGACTCCACTGTGCTACAGGACACTCCCCTATACACCCCTGCTGGGTGTGTCTGAAGTGTATGTGAATGATGTCGAGCCCTTAACCGTTACCTCTCCACTCATCCTCCTGGTATTGTGTGCCTTACATACCAGGGCTACACAATGCAATCTTTTTTTTTTCTGCACATGCTTCACAATTTCCCACTGAACGATCTAAAGTGCTTACTATAATCATGTTGCTTACCAACAAGGCTTTGATGTGGGCAAACCCTCTGATTGAGACTGAGGATGAATGTTTGGATCATCTTGATGCTTTCATTTCAGCCATGGGGCAGGTGTTTGATGACCCCAATCGAGGTGCAACAGCTGAAGCAGCCATGTTAACTTTGCGCCAAGGTAAGCACTCAGTAGCCGAATATGCCTTGGATTTCAGGAGATGGGCCCTCGATACCACTTGGGACAGTTCCGCCAAAAAATCTATTTTTCGAAAAGGGTTGTCTCCACTGATTAAGGATGAACTTGCTCGTGCCGACCCTCCCACTGCGTTAGGTGACTTTATTAACTACTGCATCCGTATTGATGCTCGTCTGACTGAACGCAGGCAAGAGAGATGGTTCGAAAGCAATCGCACTAACCTTTTCCTACCTTCCTCCCCAGCTAAGGATCCTTTGAGTAGGATCACACGGGAACCTGAACCTGAACCCATGCAGGTGGACTCTTTACAAAGACGGGTTAGTGATGCACGCAAAGAACATCGTTTAAAGGAAAATCTATGTTTCTACTGTGGTAAGTCAGGGCACTTCATTATAAACTGCCCCAGCCGTTCTCGTAAGACTACTGCAGCAGTCATTCACTGTGAGTGTTGCGAGAGGAGATCTGTCAGGTCCGAGCCTCAGGCTCCAGAGAGATCTGCAGCAACAGATATTGATTTCTCGGACTTAAACTCCGTCACTTCTGAGGACGATGACTGTGTAAACGCTGCAATTTTTCAAGTTTCCTCAGCGGTGTCCCAGCTGAGTTGTAAGAAAAACAATTCTCATTGCTTCCTTTCCATCAAACTCGGGGTTGACTCAGTCTGGGTGTCTAGCTCTGCTATGATCGACTCAGGGGCAAGTGGAAATTTTATGGATATCTCCTTTGCTCTGAAACAAGGGATACGTTCAGTGAAGAAGGCTACTCCAGTACAGATGGAGACTGTGGATGGCTTCCTGCTGACCTCTGGACCAGTGGATCAGGAAACGGAGCCTTTGAGGGTCCTTATGGCTAAAGATCATCAAGAGAAACTGTCCTTTATGCTTATCTCTTCTCCCCACTTTCCCATTATTCTAGGGCTACCATGGCTGCAGGCTCAGAACCCTACCATTAACTGGGAGACCAAGGAATTACACTTTCCAGAGAAACAGATGAGTCCAGAAGTTTCAGCTTGCTCTGTTCCTAAAGGAACCATGTCAGTCCCTGAACTACCAGCTGTATACCAGGACTATGTGGATTTATGTGACAAGAAGAACGCTGACCAGCTTCCCCCTCACCGTCCATATGATTGTCCAATTGAATTATTTCCTGGAGCAGAGATACCTTTTGGTAAGATCTACCCCCTGGCGGGGCCCGAGCTAAAGGCTTTAAAGGATTACATAGACGAAAATCTAGCCAAGGGCTTCATACGCCCCTCTTCATCTCCTGCAGGTGCACCCATCTTCTTTGTAAAGAAGAAAGATGGATCTCTGAGACCCTGCGTAGACTATAGGGAACTCAATAAGGTTACTATTAGAAACCGTTATCCATTGCCTTTAATCCCTGAGTTATTGGAGAGAGTGCGGCATGCCAAAATTTTCTCTAAACTGGATCTCCGTGGGGCCTATAACTTAGTCCGTATTAGACCTGGGGATGAATGAAAGACTGCATTCAGGTCACGCTATGGATACTTTGAATATCTAGTTATGCCTTTTGGTCTGAGTACCGCCCCAGCCACTTTCCAACACTTGGTGAATGACATCTTCAGGGATCTCCTAGATACATTCGTGGTGATTTATTTGGATGATATTCTAATTTTTTCTAACTCCACAGAGGAACATCATGGACATGTGAGAATGGTCTTAGAACGTCTAAAACAAAACCATCTTTACATCAAACTTGAAAAGTGTGAATTCCATAGGACCGAAATTCAATTTCTGGGGTATGTACTGTCTACACAAGGAATTAGTATGGATGGAAGCAAGACCCAAGCCATCAAGGATTGGCCAATTCCTAGAAATGTGAAGGAGGTGCAGCGCTTCATCGGGTTTGCCAACTTCTATAGACGTTTCATTAGGAATTTCTCTGAGGTAGTGTCACCTATCACCCAACTTACCCAGAAAGAGTCTAGGTTCTCCTGGACCCCCCAAGCCCAGGAAGCATTTTCCCGTCTAAAGGATAAATTTACCACCGCACCTATCTTAGAACATCCCAACCCCGAACTTGCCTTCATAATAGAGATGGATGCTTCAGACTGTGCCGTTGGAGCTATACTCTCTCTGTAAGGTTCTGTGTACATGTTCCTGAAACTCAGTTTTTCCGTCAGCCATTTTACTTTCTGTCTTGCTGCAGTTGTCTTGCCCTCAGTCAGTATGGAGTTTCCAGCTTGCATGTTCCCGCCCTGATTCTCTCCCTCTTGCTTCTTAAGCAGCCACAGCTGAGCAATCAGTGCTTCAGAATCAAGCCTGCAGTGAACCTGTGACCTGACTCCTGGAAGCCTTGGACCTTGTACTCCAGTTATTTCCTATTGTGGAACTTTGGAACACTCGTGGACTTTGGAACCTTGCTATTTGATAAATCCACGTTTGCATGGACTTATGGTAACAGAGAAGAGATCCTGAACCTGTTGTGGAGAGAGATTGCTGAGCTTAAGTTACTCTGGCCTGCTGTGTCTCCTGCTTTTGTATCTGCAAACTGTGTGACTATTATTGCCACTTGTATGAAGTAATACAAGACCTTCTATATCAAACCTGTGACTCCTGTGTTTTCATCGCACCCAAGCACAAGACACTATATGAACTGTACTCCTTACATTACAAGATTCTGAAGCCAAACGTTAGTGTCTGCTGGGTCTGGAAAGGCTGTGTCTGCTGTAACTGTGGATATCAGACGTCCGGTTGTACTTTCTGTGATGACAGTGGTTGTGACTTCTCACAACCATTCCAGGTGAGCAATTCCCTTAAGTTTTTTTTTCTGCAGTGTTACCACAGGTAAACACTATTGTCTTTTTTTTTCTTTCCTCTTTTGTGTCTGCTGTAACTGTGGATATCAGATGTCCGGTTGAACTTTCTGTGATGATAGTGGTTGTGACTTCTCACAACCATTCCAGGTGAGCAGTTCCCTTAATTTTTTTTTTCTCTCTGCAGTGTTACCACAGGTAAACACTATTGTTTTTTTTTTTTTTCTTCTCCTCTCCTTCCAGTACTCCTGTCTTAAAAGATCTGGAAAATGGAGGCCCGCATAAAGGAACTTTGCGGAGTGACTGATAATATCCTTGCAGATTTGCAGACTATAAAAACCCGTTTTACAAACCTACAGGACCTCACTAATCACAATTTGCAAGTGTTTGGACAGACTGCCCAGGATTTGCGAGCCAGGATTGAGGTTCTAGAGGAGTGAGTCCAGGCTCCTGCCGTAGCCCCGAGTTCTGGGATTCCCAAGTTGCCCCCTTTTCGTTTTGGCGGTGAACGTGAGAAATTCAGGGGATTTATTAATCAATGCAATCTTTTTTTTTTCTGCACATGCTTCACAATTTCCCACTGAACGATCTAAAGTGCTTACTATAATTATGTTGCTTACCAACAAGGCTTTGATGTGGGCAAACCCTCTGATTGAGACTGAGGATAAATGTTTGGATCATCTTGATGCTTTCATTTCAGCCATGGGACAGGTGTTTGATGACCCCAATCGAGGTGCAACAGCTGAAGCAGCCATGTTAGCTTTGCGCCAAGGTAAGCACTCGGTAGCTGAATATGCCTTGGATTTCAGGAGATGGGCCCTTGATACCACCTGGGACAGTTCCGCCAAAAAATCTATTTTTCGAAAAGGGTTATCTCCACTGATTAAGGATGAACTTGCTCGTGCCGACCCTCCCACTGCGTTAGGTGACTTTATTAATTACTGCATCCGTATTGATACTCGTCTGACTGAACGCAGGCAAGAGAGATGGTTCGAAAGCAATCGCACTAACCTTTTCCTACCTTCCTCTCCAGCTAAGGAACCTTTGAGTAGGATCACACGGGAACCTGAACCTGAACCCATGCAGGTAGACTCTTTACAACGACGGGTTAGTGATGCACGCAAGGAACATCGTTTTAAGGAGAATCTATGTTTCTATTGTGGTAAGTCAGGGCACTTCATTATAAACTGCCCCAGCCGTTCTCGTAAGACTGCTGCAGCACTCATTCACTGTGAGTGTTGCGAGAGGGGATCTGTCAGGTCCGAGCCTCAGGCTCCAGAGAGATCTGCAGCAACAGATCTTGATTTCTCGGACTTAAACTCCGTTACTTCTGAGGACGTTGACTGTGTAAACGCTGCAATTTTTCAAGTTTCCTCAGCGGTGTCCCAGCTGAGTTGTAAGAAAAACAATTCTCATTGCTTTCTCTCCATCAAACTCTGGGTTGACTCAGCTTGGGTGTCTAGCTCTGCTATGATCGACTCAGGGGCAAGTGGAAACTTTATGGATGTCTCCTTTGCTCTGAAACAGGGGATACATTCAGTGAAGAAGGCTACTCCAGTACAGATGGAAACTGTGGATGGCTCCCTGCTGACCTCTGGACCAGTGGATCAGGAAACAGAGCCTTTGAGGGTTCTTATGGGTAAAGATCATCAAGAGAAACTGTCCTTTATGCTTATCTCTTCTCCCCACTTTCCCATTATTCTAGGGCTACCATGGCTGCAGGCTCAGAATCCTACCAATAACTGGGAGACCAAGGAATTACACTTTCCAGAGAAACAGATGAGTCCAAAAGTTTCAGCTTGCTCTGTTCCTAAAGGAACCATGTCAGTCCCTGAATTACCAGCTGTATACCAGGACTATGTGGATTTATGTGACAAGAAGAACGCTGACCAGCTTCCCCCTCACCGTCCATATGATTGTCCAATTGAATTATTGCCTGGAGCAGAGATACCTTTTGGTAAGATCTACCCCCTGGCGGGGCCCGAGCTAAAGGCTTTAAAGGATTACATAGACGAAAATCTAGCCAAGGGCTTCATACGCCCCTCTTCATCTCCTGCAGGTGCACCCATCTTCTTTGTAAAGAAGAAAGATGGATCTCTGAGACCCTGCGTAGACTATAGGGAACTCAATAAGGTTACTATTAGAAACCGTTATCCATTGCCTTTAATCCCTGAGTTATTGGAGAGAGTGCGACATGCCAAAATTTTCTCTAAACTAGATCTCCGTGGGGCCTATAACTTAGTCCGTATTAGACCTGGGGATGAATGGAAGACTGCATTCAGGTCACGCTATGGACACTTTGAATATCTAGTTATGCCTTTTGGTCTGAGTACCGCCCCAGCCACTTTCCAACACTTGGTGAATGACATCTTCAGGGATCTCCTAGATACATTCGTGGTGATTTATTTGGATGATATTCTAATTTTTTCTAACTCCACAGAGGAACATCATGGACATGTGAGAATGGTCTTGGAACGTCTAAGACAAAATCATCTTTACATCAAACTTGAAAAGTGTGAATTCCATAGGACCGAAATTCAATTTCTGGGGTATGTACTGTCTACACAAGGAATTAGTATAGATGGAAGCAAGACCCAAGCCATCAAGGATTGGCCAAGTCCTAGAAATGTGAAGGAGGTGCAGCGCTTCATCGGGTTTGTCAACTTCTATAGACGTTTCATTAGGAATTTCTCTGAGGTAGTGTCACCTATCACCCAACTTACCCGGAAAGAGTCTAGGTTCTCCTGGACTCCCCAAGCCCAGGAAGCATTTTCCCGTCTAAAAGATAAATTTACCACTGCACCTATCTTGGTACATCCCAACCCCGAACTTGCCTTCATAATAGAGGTGGATGCTTCAGACTGTGCCGTTGGAGCTATACTCTCTCAGAGAACAGGTGAGAAGAATGTCTTGCATTCCTGTGCCTTCTTTTCCCAGCAGTTGTCTTCGGCTGAGAGGAACTACGATGTGGGCAATAGAGAGTTGTTGGCCATTATTGCCGCCTTCAAAGAATGGAGACACCTTCTTCAGGGAGCTGCACAGCAAATAGTCGTCCTGACAGACCATCGTAACCTTGAATTTATCAGGTCGGCTAAGTGCCTGACTCCTCGCCAGGCTCGCTGGAATCTTTTCTTAAACCAATTTAATTTTATAATTTCTTATAGACCAGGATCGCGCAATGGAAAGGCTGATGCACTCTCTAGGATTTATTCAGCAGAGACACGTCCACTTACTCCTCCTAAGACTATTCTTCCTGACTCTAGATTCCTGGGAGTGATTCATAATCAAGACCTACTTAAGGACATCAAGGAAGCATACCATGCGGATTCCTTTTTGGCACAACCCCCAAGGGACGTAAGTCTTGTCTTTAAGAATGGTGTGTGGATTCAGGGACAACGTCTGTATATTCCTGAAACAGTCAGATTAAGAGTATTGCAACTCATTCACGATTCCAAGATAGCTGGGCATAGAGGAATTCTAAAGACACAGGAATTTCTTTCTCGTTTCTTTTGGTGGCCCACTTGCAGGAAGGATGTTTTGGACTATGTCACTTCGTGTGAAGTCTGTGCAAGATGCAAAACACCTCGCTCCTCACCAACTGGTCTGTTGCAACCCCTTCCCACCCCGTCCCGCCCGTGGGGATCCATTTCTATGGACTTCATTGTGGAGTTACCAACCTCTCAAGGGAAGAACACCGTTCTAGTGGTGGTTGATCGTTTAACAAAAGCAGCTCATTTTATCCCTTGTGTCGGCTTACCCACTGCAAGACAGACATCAGATTTGATGATTAAAAATGTGTTTCGTTTACATGGAGTACCAGATAAGGTTATTTCGGATCGAGGGGTGCAATTCACTTCAAGGTTTTGGCAAAATTTCTGTGCAGCATTGGACATTAAAGTGAACCTTTCTTCTGCTTTTCATCCTCAGACTAATGGACAGACGGAACGAACCAATCAGACCCTGGAGCAGTATCTTCGCTGCTTTATCTGCCACCTACAGGATGATTGGGTGGATCTACTTCCACTGGCTGAGTTCTCTTATAACAACTCTCAGAGCGCCTCCACTAAGCAGTCTCCTTTTTTCTCCAATTTAGGTTATCATCCTAATATTCTTCCTCGATTTCCCATAGAAACGCCTTTGCCAGCAGTGGCTGAAAGAATCACGTCTTTACAAAAGAATATGGATCTTCTAAAAGGAAATCTGGAATTGGCTCAGGAAAGGTACAAGAAAGCCGCATATAAATTTCGTAAACCTGCACCAGCTTTCAAGGTAGGAGACCTGGTCTGGCTGTCAACCAGAAATCTTAAGTTAAGAATTCCATCATCTAAGTTGGGACATAAATACATTGGACCTTATAAAATCAGTAAAATTATAAGTGCTGTCGCTTGTCGTCTTCAACTGCCCAGAACTATGAGAATCCACCCTGTCTTTCATGTATCTCTACTAAAGGCTGCGACACCCAATACGTTTCCTGGACGTTCTTCTCCTTGCCCTGACCCAGTGCTAGTCGATGGTCAGGAAGAATTTGTGGTGGAAAGGATTCTAGATTTCAGGTTGTATAGAAATCAGTTACAATATTTGATTAAATGGCAGGGCTACCCAGTGGAGGACAACTCATGGGAACCAGTCAATAACGTTAATGCTCCTCGCTTGCTCCGTCAGTTTCATCAGAGGTACCCACACAAGCCTGGTCTGAGGTCATCCGGAGGTTGTCCCTAAGGGGGGAGTAATGTAAGGTTCTGTGTACATGTTCCTGAAACTCAGTTTTTCCGTCAGCCATTTTACTTTCTGTCTTGCTGCAGTTGTCTTGCCCTCAGTCAGTATGGAGTTTCCAGCTTGCATGTTCCCGCCCTGATTCTCTCCCTCTTGCTTCTTAAGCAGCCACAGCTGAGCAATCAGTGCTTCAGAATCAAGCCTGCAGTGAACCTGTGACCTGACTCCTGGAAGCCTTGGACCTTGTACTCCAGTTATTTCCTATTGTGGAACTTTGGAACACTCGTGGACTTTGGAACCTTGCTATTTGATAAATCCACGTTTGCATGGACTTATGGTAACAGAGAAGAGATCCTGAACCTGTTGTGGAGATAGATTGATGAGCTTAAGTTACTCTGGCTGTCATGTGTGCATCGCCACGAAGATCGTCGCGGTTGCACATTCTGACTTCTCACAGCTGAGTTGCTGTTTCTTTGTGTTTGGCAGTTAGGGAGTTAATTCTGTCTGTGCTCAGTTCTGGGACTGGGTGCAGTTTTCTCCCGGCTGCAATTAATTATTTGTTGATTGGTTTCCTTTAAATCTCTGGTTGTCTGTGTTGGGAGTTGCCAGTGAAATTCTTCATGCAGACCACAGATAGGATTGTATCTGTATAGACTTAAGTTAAAGAGTTAAAGAGTTTAATATCCCAGATCATTTATGTTCCTTCTGTGTTTGAGTGTGTATGCAAGTCTGTGTTTTCTCCAGTCTGTCTTATATGTCTAATCTGTGTATTTAGCAGAGATCAGCCCATATCCCTTTGGTGGTAATCAGAATCCTTCTTAGGACTGATTACAGGGTTCAGGGACTGATAGGAGACAGGGTTAGGCTGGAGACTTGGACCTCTGAACCATTATCAGTACCTCCAAGGTGAGGGATTAGTTAGGACCCCAGTTTAGGGTCAGGTTAGACCCCAGGTCCTCCTCTTTCCTGTGACAGTGTATCAAGTCCTCAAGATTAACCCTGAGTTCAACGGATATCGTGTCAGGTAAATCTATTCTATATTTACATGCTGATGTTGCTAATCTATATGTTGTATAGAGTGTTGTTCTTTTAAGAATAGTTTACTGACATCGTACACATCATAAGACCGCGTGACATTTTCACTGGCCCATAAAATTATTCCCAGTTGCCATGGATCCAGTAGCCCAGCTGGCTCTGCAGTTGCAGGGATTATCCATGGAGCTGACGGACATTAAGTCCAAAGTTTTGTCTCCCTCGGAGAAAACCAGATTTGAACCTAAAGTAGCTCTCCCGGACAGGTTCACTGGTGGGCGAGACAAATTTTTTACCTTCAGGGAAGCATGTAAATTGTATTTTCGGCTTCGGCCTCGATCATCAGGGAGTGAAGAGCAGAGAGTGGGAATTGTTATCTCGCTCCTACAAGGGGACCCTCAATCCTGGGCCTTCTCCTTTCCTCCGGGATCCCCGGCTCTACAGTCAGTAGATCGATTTTTTACTGCCCTGGGTTTGGTATATGATGACCCAGATCGGGTCTCTCTTGCTGAGACAAAATTACGTAAGATACAGCAGGGAGATCGCCCGGCGGAGGAATTTGCTTCTGAGTTCCGTAGATGGGCCACAGATACTCAGTGGAATGACCCAGCTCTTAGGAGCCAGTTTTGTCATGGGCTTTCTGACAAATTAAAGGACGTTTTGGCTCAGTATGATTCTCCTCCATCACTGGAGGCTGCTATGGCCCTAGCTATCCGTACTGATAGACGGCTCCGGGAGAGGTGCGAGGTAACTCCGCCCCCTGTTGTTACTCCACCTACTACTAAAGTCCCTTATGTTGAGGTTCCCCTTGTCTGTTCGGAGGAGCCTATGCAGTTGGGAGGGACATCATTTCGTAGGAGGGGATTGGCGGTACGCCGCAGGACTAGAAGGTGTTTCTTCTGCGGGAAAGAGGGACATTTTGTTGGGGGATGTCCATCCCGTGCCTTGTTGAGCAAAAAGTCGCCGGAAAACTGTTAATCCCAGGTTGTGTGGTGGACGACAACCTGGGAGTATGTATTTCGTCCGCTAGTTCTTCTCAGTTCCTTGTACCAGTGGAGGTGGTGGTTGGTACGAGAGTGAAAAGATTTTCTGTTCTTCTTGATAGTGGGTCCGGGGCTAATCTGGTTGACGCTCAGTTTGCTCAGGCTCAAGGTATGCATCTGAGTGTATTGGTCAAACCGATCCCTATATTCTCCATTGACGCCAGGCCTCTCGGCCAAGGTAGCTTTGTTCATGAGGTTCATAACATTGACCTTCGGGTAGGGGCAATACATAGGGAACTATTATCTTGTTATGTGTTGGAGGGTCTACCTACTCCTATTGTGTTGGGACTTCCTTGGTTGGTTAAACATAACCCTGTGATTAATTGGCAGTCCAGAGATATAAGTCAATGGGGGGAGTTTTGCAAAAGTAACTGCATGAACACAGTCATCAGTGCGGTCGTGCCTAGTACTTTGCCTCCTTTTTTGGAGGACTTTGGGGATGTGTTCTCTGAGGAGGGGTGTCAGGAGTTGCCTCCTCATCGCGTGTATGACTGCTCTATTAATTTACTTCCTGATGCTAAGTTACCTAAAGCTAGGTTATATAACCTTTCTGGTCCTGAGAGGCAGGCTATGAAAGATTATATTTCGGAAAGTCTGGCCAAAGGGCATATTAGACCTTCATCTTCCCCAGTGGCCGCGGGGTTCTTCTTTGTGAAGAAAAAAGATGGAGGCCTACGCCCTTGCTTGGATTTCCGCGAACTTAATCGGATTACTGTTCGAGATCCGTATCCACTCCCTCTGATTCCTGATCTCTTCAATCAAATTGTTGGCGCCAAATGGTTCTCTAAATTGGATCTCAGGGGGGCGTATAATCTGATTAGGATAAAAGAGGGGGATGAGTGGAAAACGGCGTTTAACACGCCGGAGGGACATTATGAGAACCTTGTCATGCCTTTTGGTCTGACTACTGCACCAGCAGTATTCCAACATTTTGTTAATGACATTTTTCGTCATCTGGTGGGGCTGTTTGTGGTCGTATATTTGGATGACATTTTAATTTACTCACCAGATCTTGTGTCTCACCAGGAGCATGTGAGACAGGTGTTGCAGATCTTGCGAGACAATAAACTATACGCCAAACTGGAAAAGTGTGTATTCGCCGTACAGGAACTTCAGTTTTTGGGTTTCTTGGTGTCAGCCTCCGGTTTCCGTATGGACCCTGAAAAGGTGAGAGCAGTGCTTGAATGGGATCAGCCAGAGGATCTTAAGGCTCTGCAGCGTTTTCTGGGGTTTGCTAACTACTACCGGAAATTTATTTGTAATTTCTCATCTGTTGTCAAACCTCTCACTGACATGACAAGAAAAGGGACGGATTTTTCTAAATGGTCGGACAAAGCTTGCCAAGCTTTTTCCTCTTTGAAAAAATGTTTTGCTTCGGCACCCGTTCTCATCCAACCAGATGCATCACAGCCGTTCGTTGTGGAGGTGGACGCGTCTGACGTAGGGGTGGGTGCAATATTGTCCCAGGGTCCGTCCCCTGGTAAATGGCATCCGTGCGCTTTCTTTTCTAAAAAATTGTCGTCCGCCGAAAGGAATTATGATATCGGCAATAGGGAACTTTTGGCCATTAAGTTGGCTTTTGAAGAATGGCGTCACTTTTTGGAGGGGGCAGTCCACCCGGTCACCGTCATTACTGATCACAAGAACCTGCTGTATTTGGAATCTGCTAAGCGTCTGAATTCCAGACAAGCTCGATGGTCGTTGTTTTTTACCAGGTTTAATTTTGTTGTCACTTATCGCCCTGGATCTAAGAATGTTAAGGCTGATGCCTTGTCTCGCAGTTTCCCAAGGGCCGGGAAAATGGATGACCCGATTCCCATCCTTCAGGAGGGGGTGGTAGTGTCGGCTGTATGTTCTGAGCTTGAGGAGGAGGTGTTAGAGGCTCAGGGGACGCCCCTGCAGGACCTCCAGGGAGACTGTTTGTCCCAAATCAGTTGAGACAAAAGGTTATTGAGGCACATCATAATTCTGCTTTAGCAGGACATCCAGGGAGTAAGGCTACTTTAGATCTCCTTTCTCGCTGGTTTTGGTGGCCTAACGTTAATAAAGATGTTTTAACTTTTGTCGCGTCCTGTGGGGTTTGTGCTCGCTCTAAGACCCCTCATACCCGTCCGTCTGGGACCCTCTTACCCTTGAAACTTCCGGAGCGTCCATGGACTCATTTGTCTATGGACTTCATCACGGACCTTCCTCAGTCGTCAGGGAAGACTGTCATACTGGTGGTTGTTGACAGGTTCAGTAAGATGGCACATTTCATTGCTCTTCCTGCCCTCCCTAATGCTAAAACTCTGGCGCAGGTGTTCATTAGGGAGATCGTGAGACTTCATGGGTTGCCTTCTGATGTGGTGTCAGATAGGGGGTCTCAGTTTGTGTCAAAATTTTGGAGGGCATTTTGTTTACGTCGGGGGATGCAATTGTCGTTTTCCTCGGCTTTTCATCCGCAGACCAATGGTCAGACAGAGCGTCTGAATCAAAACCTAGAGACTTATCTTCGGTGTTTTGTCTCAGAGAACCAGGAGGACTGGTCTTCTTTCTTGCCTCTGGCAGAGTTCGCTCTTAACAACAGGCGGAGCGAGTCCACTGGTAAGTCCCCGTTTTTTGGGGCATATGGTTTTCATCCCCAGTTTTGTACATTCAATGGGGGGGGGCCCTTCTGGGGTTCCTGAGGAGGAGCGTTTCTCGTCGTCACTTGCTTCAGTGTGGAGAGGTGTATTGAATAATCTGAGTGCTATGGGGAACCGTTATAAACGTATGGCTGTTAGGAGGAGAGTTTCTGGTCCAGATCTTAATGTGAACGATCTGGTATGGTTGTCTACCAGGAATATAAAACTTAAAGTTCCCTCCTGGAAGCTGGGCCCCAGATTCATCGGGCCGTACAGGATCAGTTCCATAGTTAATCCTGTGGCATTTCGTCTGGACCTCCCCCTACGTTTAAAATTCATAATGTGTTCCACAAGTCATTACTTAAGAGGTACGTGGCACCAGTCATACCATCACCTCTACCTCCTCCTCCAGTGGTGGTCAATGGTAACTTGGAGTTTCAAGTGTCAAAGATCATTGACTCACGTCTGAATCGCCGGTCCCTTCAGTACTTGGTGCATTGGAAGGGGTATGGTCCAGAGGAGAGGACGTGGGTTCCTGCGTCTGACATTAACGCAGATCGTTTGGTGCGGACCTTCCACAGAACTCACCCGGGCAAACCTGGCCCTGAGGGTCCGGAGGCCCCTCGTAGAAGGGGGGGTACTGTCATGTGTGCATCGCCACGAAGATCGTCGCGGTTGCACATTCTGACTTCTCACAGCTGAGTTGCTGTTTCTTTGTGTTTGGCAGTTAGGGAGTTAATTCTGTCTGTGCTCAGTTCTGGGACTGGGTGCAGTTTTCTCCCGGCTGCAATTAATTATTTGTTGATTGGTTTCCTTTAAATCTCTGGTTGTCTGTGTTGGGAGTTGCCAGTGAAATTCTTCATGCAGACCACAGATAGGATTGTATCTGTATAGACTTAAGTTAAAGAGCTCCTTAGTTGTTTTAAGCTCACCTTGCTTAGAGTTTAATATCCCAGATCATTTATGTTCCTTCTGTGTTTGAGTGTGTATGCAAGTCTGTGTTTTCTCCAGTCTGTCTTATATGTCTAATCTGTGTATTTAGCAGAGATCAGCCCATATCCCTTTGGTGGTAATCAGAATCCTTCTTAGGACTGATTACAGGGTTCAGGGACTGATAGGAGACAGGGTTAGGCTGGAGACTTGGACCTCTGAACCATTATCAGTACCTCCAAGGTGAGGGATTAGTTAGGACCCCAGTTTAGGGTCAGGTTAGACCCCCGGTCCTCCTCTTTCCTGTGACAGTGTATCAAGTCCTCAAGATTAACCCTGAGTTCAACGGATATCGTGTCAGGTAAATCTATTCTATATTTACATGCTGATGTTGCTAATCTATATGTTGTATAGAGTGTTGTTCTTTTAAGAATAGTTTACTGACATCGTACACATCATAAGACCGCGTGACACTGGCCTGCTGTAAGGTTCTGTGTACATGTTCCTGAAACTCAGTTTGTTCGTCAGCCATTTTACTTTCTGTCTTGCTGCAGCTATCTTGCCCTCAGTCAATATGGAGTTTCCAGCTTGCATGTTCCCGCCCTGATTCTCTCCTTTTGCTTCTTAAGCAGCCACAGCTGAGCAATCAGTGCTTCAGAATCTAGCCTGCAGTGAACCTGTGCCCTGACTCCTGAAGCCTTGGACCTTGTACTCCAGCTATTCCTACTGAGGAACTCTGAAGCACTTGTGGACTCTGAACCCTGCTCTTTAAAAGACCCACGTTTGCATGGACTTACGGTAACAGAGAAGAAGATCCTGAACCTGTTGTGGAGAGTGATTGCTGAGCTTAGATTACTCTGGCCTGCTGTGTCTCCTGCTTCTGTGTCTGAAAACTGTGTGACTATTTTTGCCAACTTGTATGAAGTAATACAAGACTTTCTATATCAAACCTGTGTCTCATGTATTTTCATCGCACCCAAGCACAAGACGCTATATGAACTGTACTATACACATTACAAGATTCTGAAGCCAAACGTTAGTGTCTGCTGGGTCTGGAAAGGCTGTGTCTGCTGTAACTGTGGATATCGGATGTCCGGTTGTACTTTCTGTGATGACAGTGGTTGTGACTTCTCACAACCATTCCAGGTGAGCAATTCCCTTAAGTGTTTTTTTTTTTCTGCAGTGTTACCACAGGTAAACACTATTGTTTTTTTTTTTTCTTTTCTCTTTTTTGTCTGCTGTAACTGTGGATATCAGATGTCCGGTTGAACTTTCTGTGATGACAGTGGTTGTGACTTCTCACAACCATTCCAGGTGAGCAGTTCCCTTAATTTTTTTTCTCTCTGCAGTGTTACCACAGGTAAACACTATTGTTTTTTTTTTTTCTCCTCTCCTTCCAGTACTCCTGTTTTAAAAGATCTGGAAAATGGAGGCCCGCATAAAGGAACTTTGCGGAGTGACTGATAATATCCTTGCAGATTTGCAGAATATAAAGACCCGTTTTGCAAGCCTACAGGACCTCACTAATCACAATTTGCAAGTGTTTGGACAGACTGCCCAGGATTTGCGAGCCAGGATTGAGGCTCTAGAGGAGCGAGTCCAGGCTCCTGCCGTAGCCCCGAGTTCTGGGATTCCCAAGTTGCCCCCTTTTCGTTTTGGCGGTGAACGTGAGAAATTCAGGGGATTTATTAATCAATGCAATCTTTTTTTTTCTGCACATGCGTCACAATTTCCCACTGAACGATCTAAGGTGCTTACTATAATTATGTTGCTTACCAACAAGGCTTTGATGTGGGCAAACCCTCTGATTGAGACTGAGGATGATTGTTTGAATCACCTTGATGCTTTTATTTCAGCCATGGGGCAGGTGTTTGATGACCCCAATCGAGGTGCAACAGCTGAAGCAGCCATGTTAGCTTTGCGCCAAGGTAAGCACTCGGTAGCTGAATATGCCTTGGATTTCAGGAGATGGGCCCTTGATACTACCTGGGACAGTTCCGCCAAAAAATCTATTTTTCGAAAGGGGTTATCTCCACTGATTAAGGATGAACTTGCTCGTGCCGACCCTCCCACTGCGTTAGGTGACTTTATTAACTACTGCATCCGTATTGATACTCGTCTGACTGAACGCAGGCAAGAGAGATGGTTCGAAAGCAATCGCACTAACCTTTTCCTACCTTCCTCTCCAGCTAAGGAACCTTTGAGTAGGATTACACGGGAACCTGAACCTGAACCCATGCAGGTAGACTCTTTACAACGACGGGTTAGTGATGCACGCAAGGAACATCGTTTTAAGGAGAATCTATGTTTCTATTGTGGTAAGTCAGGGCACTTCATTATAAACTGCCCCAGCCGTTCTCGTAAGACTACTGCAGCACTCATTCACTGTGAGTGTTGCGAGAGGGGATCTGTCAGGTCCGAGCCTCAGGCTCCAGAGAGATCTGCAGCAACAGATCTTGATTTCTCGGACTTAAACTCCGTTACCTCTGAGGACGTTGACTGTGTAAACGCTGCCATTTTTCAAGTTTCCTCAGCGGTGTCCCAGCTGAGTTGTAAGAAAAACAATTCTCATTGCTTTCTTTCCATCAAACTCTGGGTTGACTCAGCTTGGGTGTCTAGCTCTGCTATGATCGACTCAGGGCAAGTGGAAATTTTATGGATGTCTCCTTTGCTCTGAAACAGGGGATACGTTCAGTGAAGAAGGCTACTCCAGTACAGATGGAAACTGTGGATGGCTCCCTGCTGACCTCTGGACCAGTGGATCAGGAAACAGAGCCTTTGAGGGTTCTCATGTATAAAGATCATCAAGAGAAACTGTCCTTTATGCTTATCTCTTCTCCCCACTTTCCCATTATTCTAGGGCTACCATGGCTGCAGGCTCAGAATCCTACCATTAACTGGGAGACCAAGGAATTACACTTTCCAGAGAAACAGATGAGTCCAAAAGTTTCAGCTTGCTCTGTTCCTAAAGGAACCATGTCAGTCCCTGAACTACCAGCTGTATACCAGGACTATGTGGATTTATGTGACAAGAAGAACGCTGACCAGCTTCCTCCTCACCGTCCATATGATTGTCCAATTGAATTATTGCCTGGAGCAGAGATACCTTTTGGTAAGATCTACCCCCTGGCGGGGCCTGAGCTAAAGGCTTTAAAGGATTACATAGACGAAAATCTAGCCAAGGGCTTCATACGCCCCTCTTCATCTCCTGCAGGTGCACTCATCTTCTTTGTAAAGAAGAAAGATGGATCTCTGAGACACTGCGTAGATTATAGGGAACTCAATAAGGTTACTATTAGAAACCGTTATCCATTGCCTTTAATCCCTGAGTTATTGGAGAGAGTGCGACATGCCAAAATTTTCTCTAAACTAGATCTTCGTGGGGCCTATAACTTAGTCCGTATTAGACCTGGGGATGAATGGAAGACTGCATTCAGGTCACGCTATGGACACTTTGAATATCTAGTTATGCCTTTTGGTCTGAGTACCGCCCCAGCCACTTTCCAACACTTGGTGAATGACATCTTCAGGGATCTCCTAGATACATTCGTGGTGATTTATTTGGATGATATTCTAATTTTTTCTAACTCCACAGAGGAACATCATGGACATGTGAGAATGGTCTTGGAACGTCTAAGACAAAATCATCTTTACATCAAACTTGAAAAGTGTGAATTCCATAGGACCGAAATTCAATTTCTGGGTATGTACTGTCTACACAAGGAATTAGTATGGATGGAAGCAAAACCCAAGCCATCAAGGATTGGTCAAGTCCTAGAAATGTGAAGGAGGTACAGCGCTTCATCGGGTTTGCCAACTTCTATAGACGTTTCATTAGGAATTTCTCTGAGGTAGTGTCACCTATCACCCAACTTACCCGGAAAGAGTCTAGGTTCTCCTGGACTCCCCAAGCCCAGGAAGCATTTTCCCGTCTAAAAGATAAATTTACCACTGCAGCTATCCTAGTACATCCCAACCCCGAGCTTGCCTTCATAATAGAGGTGGATGCTTCAGACTGTGCCGTTGGAGCTATACTCTCTCAGAGAACAGGTGAGAAGAATGTCTTGCATCCCTGTGCCTTCTTTTCCCAGCAGTTGTCTTCGGCTGAGAGGAACTACGATGTGGGCAATAGAGAGTTGTTGGCCATTATTGCCGCCTTCAAAGAATGGAGACACCTTCTTCAGGGAGCTGCACAGCAAATAGTCGTCCTGACAGACCATCGTAACCTTGAATTTATCAGGTCGGCTAAGTGCCTGACTCCTTGCCAGGCTCGCTGGAATCTTTTCTAAACCAATTTAATTTTATCATTTCTTATAGACCAGGATCGCGCAATGGAAAGGCTGATGCACTCTCTTGGATTTACTCAGCAGAGACACGTCCAATTACTCCTCCTAAGACTATTCTTCCTGACTCTAGATTCCTAGGAGTGATTCATAATCAAGACCTACTTAAGGACATCAAGGAAGCATACCATGCGGATTCCTTTTTGGCACAACCCCCAAGGGACGTAAGTCTTGTCTTTAAGAATGGTGTGTGGATTCAGGGACAACGTCTGTATATACCTGAAACAGTCAGATTGAGAGTATTGCAACTCATCCACGATTCCAAGATAGCTGGGCATAGAGGAATTCTAAAGACACAGGAATTCCTTTCTCGTTTCTTTTGGTGGCCCACTTGCAGGAAGGATGTTTTAAACTATGTCACTTCATGTGAAGTCTGTGCAAGATGCAAAACACCTCGCTCCTCACCAACTGGTCTGTTACAGCCTCTTCCCACCCCGTCCCGCCCGTGGGGATCCATTTCTATGGACTTCATTGTGGAGTTACCAACCTCTCAAGGGAAGAACACCATTCTAGTGGTGGTTGACCGTCTAACAAAGGCAGCTCATTTTATCCCTTGTGTCGGCTTACCCACTGCAAAACAGACATCAGATTTGATGATTAAAGATGTGTTTCGCTTACATGGAGTACCAGATGAGGTTATTTCGGATCGAGGGTGCAATTCACTTCTAGGTTTTGGCAAAATTTCTGTGCAGCATTGGACATTAAAGTAAACCTTTCTTCTGCTTTTCATCCCCAGACTAATGGACAGACCGAACGAACCAATCAAACCCTGGAGCAGTATCTCCGCTGCTTTATCTGCCACCTACAGGATGATTGGGTGGATCTACTTCCATTAGCTGAGTTCTCTTATAACAACTCTCAGAGTGCGTCCACTAAGCAGTCTCCTTTTTACTCTAATCTAGGTTATCATCCTAACATTCTACCACGATTTCCCATAGAAACGCCTTTACCAGCAGTGGCTGAAAGAATCACGTCTTTACAGAAGAATATGGATCTTCTAAAGGAGAATCTGGAATCGGCTCAGGAAAGGTACAAGAAAGCAGCAGATAAATTTCGTAAACCTGCACCAGCTTTCAAGGTAGGAGACTTGGTCTGGCTGTCAACCAGAAATCTTAAGTTAAGGATTCCATCGTCTAAGTTGGGACATAAGTACATTGGACCCTATAAAATCAGTAAAATTATAAGTGCCGTTGCTTGTCGTCTTCAACTGCCCAGAACTATGAGAATCCACCCTGTCTTTCATGTATCCCTACTAAAGGCTGCGACACCCAATACGTTTCCTGGACGTTCTTCTCCTTGCCCTGACCCAGTGCTAGTCGATGGTCAGGAAGAATTTGTGGTGGAAAGGATTTTAGATTCCAGGTTGTATAGAAATCAGTTACAATATCTGATTAAATGGCAGGGCTACCCAGTGGAGGACAACTCATGGGAACCAGTCAATATCGTTAATGCTCCTCGCTTGCTCCGTCAGTTTCATCAGAGGTACCCACACAAGCCTGGTCTGAGGTCATCCGGAGGTTGTCCCTAAGGGGGGAGTAATGTAAGGTTCTGTGTACATGTTCCTGAAACTCAGTTTGTTCGTCAGCCATTTTACTTTCTGTCTTGCTGCAGCTATCTTGCCCTCAGTCAATATGGAGTTTCCAGCTTGCATGTTCCCACCCTGATTCTCTCCTTTTGCTTCTTAAGCAGCCACAGCTGAGCAATCAGTGCTTCAGAATCTAGCCTGCAGTGAACCTGTGCCCTGACTCCTGAAGCCTTGGACCTTGTACTCCAGCTATTCCTACTGAGGAACTCTGAAGCACTTGTGGACTCTGAACCCTGCTCTTTAAAAGACCCACGTTTGCATGGACTTACGGTAACAGAGAAGAAGATCCTGAACCTGTTGTGGAGAGTGATTGCTGAGCTTAGATTACTCTGGCCTGCTGTGTCTCCTGCTTCTGTGTCTGAAAACTGTGTGACTATTTTTGCCAACTTGTATGAAGTAATACAAGACTTTCTATATCAAACCTGTGTCTCATGTATTTTCATCGCACCCAAGCACAAGACGCTATATGAACTGTACTATACACATTACACCTGCTGTGTCTCCTGCTTTTGTATCTGCAAACTGTGTGACTATTATTGCCACTTGTATGAAGTAATACAAGACCTTCTATATCAAACCTGTGACTCCTGTGTTTTCATCGCACCCAAGCACAAGGCACTATATGAACTGTACTCCTTACATTACACTCTCAGAGAACAGGTGAGAAGAATGTCTTGCATCCCTGTGCCTTCTTTTCCCAGCAGTTGTCTTCGGCTGAGAGGAACTACGATGTGGGCAATAGAGAGTTGTTGGCCATTATTGCCGCCTTCAAAGAATGGAGACACCTTCTTCAGGGAGCTGCACAGCAAATAGTCGTCCTGACAGACCATCGTAACCTTGAATTTATCAGGTCGGCTAAGTGCCTGACTCCTCGCCAGGCTCGCTGGAATCTTTTCTTAAACCAATTTAATTTTGTCATTTCTTATAGACCAGGATCGCGCAATGGAAAGGCTGATGCACTCTCTAGGATTCATTCAGCAGAGACCCGTCCACTTACTCCTCCTAAGACTATTCTTCCTGACTCTAGATTCCTGGGAGTGATTCATAATCAAGACCTACTTAAGGACATCAAGGAAGCATACCATGCGGATTCCTTGTTGGCACAACCCCCAAGGGACGTAAGTCTTGTCTTTAAGAATGGTGTGTGGATTCAGGGACAACGTCTGTATATACCTGAAACAGTCAGATTGAGAGTATTGCAACTCATCCACGATTCCAAGATAGCTGGGCATAGAGGAATTCTAAAGACACAGGAATTTCTTTCTCGTTTCATTTGGTGGCCCACTTACAGGAAAGATGTTTTAAACTATGTCACTTCATGTGATGTCTGTGCAAGATGCAAAACACCTCGCTCCTCACCAACTGGTCTGTTGCAACCCCTTCCCACCCCGTCCCGCCCGTGGGGATCCATTTCTATGGACTTCATTGTGGAGTTACCAACCTCTCAAGGGAAGAACACCATTCTAGTGGTGGTTGATCGTTTAACAAAGGCAGCTCATTTTATCCCTTGTGTCGGCTTACCCACTGCAAAACAGACATCAGATTTGATGATTAAGAATGTGTTTCGCTTACATGGAGTACCGGATGAGGTTATTTCGGATCGAGGGGTGCAATTTACTTCAAGGTTTTGGCAAAATTTCTGTGCCGCATTGGACATTAAAGTAAACCTTTCTTCTGCTTTTCATCCCCAGTGTAAGGTTCTGTGTACATGTTCCTGAAACTCAGTTTGTTCGTCAGCCATTTTACTTTCTGTCTTGCTGCAGCTATCTTGCCCTCAGTCAAAATGGAGTTTCCAGCTTGCATGTTCCCGCCCTGATTCTCTCCTTTTGCTTCTTAAGCAGCCACAGCTGAGCAATCAGTGCTTCAGAATCTAGCCTGCAGTGAACCTGTGACCTGACTCCTAAAGCCTTGGACCTTGTACTCCGCTATTCCTACTGAGGAACTCTGAAGCAGTTGTGGACTCTGAACCCTGCTCTTTGAAGACCCACGTTTGCATGGACTTACGGTAACAGAGAAGAAGATCCTGAACCTGTTGTGGAGAGTGATTGCTGAGCTTAGATTACTCTGGACTGCTGTGTCTCCTGCTTCTGTGTCTGCAAACTGTGTGACTATTTTTGCCAACTTGTATGAAGTAATACAAGACTTTCTATATCAAACCTGTGTCTCATGTATTTTCATCGCACCCAAGCACAAGACGCTATATGAACTGTACTACATACATTACAAGATTCTGAAGCCAAAACGTTAGTGTCTGCTGGGTCTGGAAAGGCTGTGTCTGCTGTAACTGTGGATATCGGATGTCCGGTTGTACTTTCTGTGATGACAGTGGTTGTGACTTCTCACAACCATTCCAGGTGAGCAATTCCCTTAAGTGTTTTTTTTTTCTGCAGTGTTACCACAGGTAAACACTATTGTTTTTTTTTTTTTTTTTTCTCTTTTCTCTTTTTTGTCTGCTGTAACTGTGGATATCAGATGTCCGGGTGAACTTTCTGTGATGATAGTGGTTGTGACTTCTCACAACCATTCCAGGTGAGCAGTTCCCTTAATTTTTTTTTCTCTCTGCAGTGTTACCACAGGTAAACACTATTGTTTTTTTTTTTTTTCTCCTCTCCTCTTCTTCCAGTACTCCTGTCTTAAAAGATCTGGAAAATGGAGGCCCGCATAAAGGAACTTTGCGGAGTGACTGATAATATCCTTGCAGATTTGCAGAATATAAAGACCCGTTTTTCAAGCCTACAGGACCTCACTAATCACAATTTGCAAGTGTTTGGACAGACTGCCCAGGATTTGCGAGCCAGGATTGAGGTTCTTGAAGAGCGAGTCCAGGCTCCTGCCGTAGCCCCGAGTTCTGGGATTCCCAAGTTGCCCCCTTTTCGTTTTGGCGGTGAACGTGAGAAATTCAGGGGATTTATTAATCAATGCAATCTTTTTTTTTCTGCACATGCTTCACAATTTCCCACTGAACGATCTAAGGTGCTTACTATAATTATGTTGCTTACCAACAAGGCTTTGATGTGGGCAAACCCTCTGATTGAGACTGAGGATGATTGTTTGAATCACCTTGATGCTTTTATTTCAGCCATGGGGCAGGTGTTTGATGACCCCAATCGAGGTGCAACAGCTGAAGCAGCCATGTTAGCTTTGCGCCAAGGTAAGCACTCGGTAGCTGAAATGCCTTGGATTTCAGGAGATGGGCCCTTGATACCACCTGGGACAGTTCCGCCAAAAAATCTATTTTTCGAAAGGGGTTATCTCCACTGATTAAGGATGAACTTGCTCGTGCCGACCCTCCCACTGCGTTAGGTGACTTTATTAACTACTGCATCCGTATTGATACTCGTCTGACTGAACGCAGGCAAGAGAGATGGTTCGAAAGCAATCGCACTAACCTTTTCCTACCTTCCTCTCCAGCTAAGGAACCTTTGAGTAGGATTACACGGGAACGAACTGAACCCATGCAGGTAGACTCTTTACAACGACGGGTTAGTGATGCACGCAAGGAACATCGTTTTAAGGAAAATCTATGTTTCTATTGTGGTAAGTCAGGGCACTTCATTATAAACTGCCCCAGCCGTTCTCGTAAGACTATTGCAGCACTCATTCATTGTGAGTGTTGCGAGAGGGGATCTGTCAGGTCCGAGCCTCAGGCTCCAGAGAGATCTGCAGCAACAGATCTTGATTTCTCGGACTTAAACTCCGTTACCTCTGAGGACGTTGACTGTGTAAACGCTGCCATTTTTCAAGTTTCCTCAGCGGTGTCCCAGCTGAGTTGTAAGAAAAACAATTCTCATTGCTTTCTTTCCATCAAACTCTGGGTTTACTCAGCTTGGGTGTCTAGCTCTGCTATGATCGACTCAGGGGCAAGTGGAAATTTTATGGATGTCTCCTTTGCTCTGAAACAGGGGATACGTTCAGTGAAGAAGGCTACTCCAGTACAGATGGAAACTGTGGATGGCTCCCTGCTGACCTCTGGACCAGTGGATCAGGAAACAGAGCCTTTGAGGGTTCTTATGGGTAAAGATCATCAAGAGAAACTGTCCTTTATGCTTATCTCTTCTCCCCACTTTCCCATTATTCTAGGGCTACCATGGCTGCAGGCTCAGAATCCTACCATTAACTGGGAGACCAAGGAATTACACTTTCCAGAGAAACAGATGAGTCCAAAAGTTTCAGCTTGCTCTGTTCCTAAAGGAACCATGTCAGTCCCTGAACTACCAGCTGTATACCAGGACTATGTGGATTTATGTGACAAGAAGAACGCTGACCAGCTTCCTCCTCACCGTCCATATGATTGTCCAATTGAATTATTGCCTGGAGCAGAGATACCTTTTGGTAAGATCTACCCCCTGGCGGGGCCCGAGCTAAAGGCTTTAAAGGATTACATAGACGAAAATCTAGCCAAGGGCTTCATACGCCCCTCTTCATCTCCTGCAGGTGCACCCATCTTCTTTGTAAAGAAGAAAGATGGATCTCTGAGACCATGCGTAGACTATAGGGAACTCAATAAGGTTACTATTAGAAACCGTTATCCATTGCCTTTAATCCCTGAGTTATTGGAGAGAGTGC
Organism: Oophaga sylvatica; assembly: GCA_033576555.1. Lineage (NCBI taxonomy): Eukaryota > Metazoa > Chordata > Amphibia > Anura > Dendrobatidae > Oophaga > Oophaga sylvatica. Next base: position 118,637 of record JARQOD010000849.1, read on the forward strand.
GACATGCCAAAATTTTCTCTAAACTAGATCTTCGTGGGGCCTATAACTTAGTCCGTATTAGACCTGGGGATGAATGGAAGACTGCATTCAGGTCACGCTATGGACACTTTGAATATCTAGTTATGCCTTTTGGTCTGAGTACCGCCCCAGCCACTTTCCAACACTTGGTGAATGACATCTTCAGGGATCTCCTAGATACATTCGTGGTAATTTATTTGGATGATATTCTAATTTTTTCTAACTCCACAGAGGAACATCATGGACATGTGAGAATGGTCTTGGAACGTCTAAGACAAAATCATCTTTACATCAAACTTGAAAAGTGTGAATTCCATAGGACCGAAATTCAATTTCTGGGGTATGTACTGTCTACACAAGGAATTAGTATAGATGGAAGCAAAACCCAAGCCATCAAGGATTGGCCAAGTCCTAGAAATGTGAAGGAGGTACAGCGCTTCATCGGGTTTGCCAACTTCTATAGACGTTTCATTAGGAATTTCTCTGAGGTAGTGTCACCTATCACCCAACTTACCCGGAAAGAGTCTAGGTTCTCCTGGACTCCCCAAGCCCAGGAAGCATTTTCCCGTCTAAAAGATAAATTTACCACTGCACCTATCCTAGTACATCCCAACCCCGAGCTTGCCTTCATAATAGAGGTGGATGCTTCAGACTGTGCCGTTGGAGCTATACTCTCTCAGAGAACAGGTGAGAAGAATGTCTTGCATCCCTGTGCCTTCTTTTCCCAGCAGTTGTCTTCGGCTGAGAGGAACTACGATGTGGGCAATAGAGAGTTGTTGGCCATTATTGCCGCCTTCAAAGAATGGAGACACCTTCTTCAGGGAGCTGCACAGCAAATAGTCGTCCTGACAGATCATCGTAACCTTGAGTTTATCAGGTCGGCTAAGTGCCTGACTCCTCGCCAGGCTCGCTGAAATCTTTTCTTAAACCAATTTAATTTTATCATTTCTTATAGACCAGGATCGCGCAATGGAAAGGCTGATGCACTCTCTAGGATTTACTCAGCAGAGACACGTCCAATTACTCCTCCTAAGACTATTCTTCCTGACTCTAGATTCCTAGGAGTAATTCATAATCAAGACCTACTTAAGGACATCAAGTTATACATATTCTATAGTGGAGGGTGCCACATAGACGAAGTGATGAAAAAAGAGCGTGGTAGGTTTAAAATGAATATTTATTAAGTACAATTAAAACCAACAATAAGAATTGAAGACAAATAGGATTTACCAAAAAATAAGATGAAGACCCACAGAGCTGCAATGTATAGCCACAAAATCACCAAAGGATATAAATTAGGCCAGAGGGGAGATAGAAATTTACATGGACATGAGAAAGTGCACAATGTCTCCTAGGTTATTGACCTATTCTATAAGGAATGTAAATAAGTGACTGAAATGGCTACAAGGATAATAAATAAATGCCTACTAAGCGTGCAAAGAGAAAAGGGATGTAATGATATTGAACTACAATAGTCACATCTAAACGGGAGTCATATAAAATGTAATCCCACTTACATCGAAGAATCAAGCACGCAGAATGGCAGAGAGAGATGCAGCAACAGGATCTCCAGGACGCCCGACGGGCACCGTTTCGCCGTGTGGCTTCTTCCGGGGCGGATATATATCCTGTTGCTGCATCTCTCTCTGCCATTCTGCGTGCTTGATTCTTCGATGTAAGTGGGATTACATTTTATATGACTCCCGTTTAGATGTGACTATTGTAGTTCAATATCATTACATCCCTTTTCTCATTGCACGCTTAGTAGGCATTTATTTATCATCCTTGTAGCCATTTCAGTCACTTATTTACATTCCTTATAGAATAGGTCAATAACCCAGGAGACATTGTGCACTTTCTCATGTCCATGTAAATTTCTATCTCCCCTCTGGCCTAATTTATATCCTTTGGTGATTTTGTGGCTATACATTGCAGCTCTGTGGGTCTTCATCTTATTTTTTGGTAAATCCTATTTGTCTTCAATTCTTATTGTTGGTTTTAATTGTACTTAATAAATATTCATTTTAAACCTACCACGCTCTTTTTTCATCACTTCGTCTATGTGGCACCCTCCACTATAGAATATGTATAAATTGGTTATTTGAAGTGTTTTCTTGCCGCTATTATTGTAG
>JARQOD010000850.1:0-72289 GCA_033576555.1 Oophaga sylvatica
AAAATTTTGGTTTTTTGTAGGGTTTTCTGGGTTGCTGAAAGTAATCTTTCCTGTCCTATCCTATTTATCAGCTTGGGGCCCCAGATTTTGCTCATCTTTTTCTCCTGTTTTTGGGTTTTCATCTTTTTGGGCCGCCATTTGTTTGGGGGTTCCCTATTTTTTTTGGGGTCTGTTCCGGGGGAATAGCTTTCATCTTTCTGCCTTTGGTGTATTTTATCTTCAGGCTGTGACGGGGTCTAGGACAACTAGGAACGCTCCCGGCTACCTCTATTGCGGTTAGTTTGGGAAAATCTAACCATCGTTACCAACATCTCAGGGTTCGTCCCCGCTGTTTGCTCCGTCTCACTACCGAAACATAAATTTTTCCTTCTCCGTAATTTAAGTTTTAATCACGGGGTCCTCTCTCTCCTGTAAGTGTAAGCTCTTATGATAAGTGGGGCCCCTCTCTCTCTCTCTCATTTTAAGTGAACTCTTATGACAGGGGGGCCCTCTCTCTCCTGTAAGTGTAAGCTCTTAATCACGGGGCCCTCCTTCCTTAATGTAAGCTTTTTTGGTCAGGGGGGTCCTCTCTCTCCGAAATGAAAGCTCTATATCAGTGGGGTCCTCTCTCCCTGTAAGTGTAATCTCTTAGGGTCAGGGGGGTCCTTTCTCTCCTTAAAGTGTAACTTTATGGCAGGGGGGTCCTCTTCTCCGTGAGTGTAACTTTTATATCAGGGGGTCCTTCTCCCCTGTAGAGTGAAAAATTTTGATCAGTGGGGCCCTTTCCTGAAAGTGTAAGCTCTTAGGGCAGTGGGGTCCTCTTTCTCCTGTAGATTGTAAGCTCTTATGACATGAGATCCTCTCTCTCTCCGTAGAGGTAAGCTCTTATAATAATTTGGGGCCCTTTTCTCCTGTAGAGTGAAAGCTCTTTTTGGTCATGGGGTCTTATTTCCTTAGAGTGTAAGCTCTTATGGTCAGTGGGGTCCTCTCTCTCCTGTAGAGTGTAAGCTCTTATGGTCAGTGGGGTCCTCTCTCTCCTGTAGAGTGTAAGCTCTTATGGTCAGTGGGGTCCCTCTCTCTCCTGTAGAGTGTAAGCTCTTATGGTCAGTGGGATCCTCTCTCTCCTGTAGAGTGTAAGCTCTTATGATCAGTGTGGTCCTCTCTCTCTCCTGTAGAGTGTAAGCTCTTATGGTCAATGGGGTCCTCTCTCTCCTGTAGAGTGTAAGCTCTTATGGTCAGTGGGTCCTCTCTCTCCTGTAGATGTAAGCTCTTATGGTCATGTGGGGTCCTCTCTCTCTCTGTAGAGTTAAGCTCTTATGATCAGTGGGGTCCTCTCTCTCCTGTAGAGTGTAAGCCTCTTATGGTCAGTGGGGTCCTCTCTCTCTCCTGTAGAGTGTAAGCTCTTATGGTCAGTGGGGTCCTCTCTCTCTCCTGTAGAGTGTAAGCTCTTATGGTCAGTGGGGTCTTCTCTCTCCTGTAGAGTGTAAGCTCTTATGGTCAGTGGGGTCCTCTCTCTCCCTGTAGAGTGTAAGCTCTTATGGTCATGGGGTCCTCTCTCTCCTGTAGAGTGTAAGCTCTTATGGTCAGCGGGTCCTCTCTCTCCTGTAGAGTGTAAGCTCTTATGGTCAGTGGAGTCCTCTCTCTCCTGTAGAGTGTAAGCTCTTATGGTCAGTGGGGTCCTCTCTCTCCTGTAGAGTGTAAGCTCTTATGATCAGTGGGGTCCTCTCTCCTGTAGAGTGTAAGCTCTTATGGTCAGTGGGGTCTCTCTCTCCTGTAGAGTATAAGCTCTTATGTCAGTGGGGTCCTCCTCTCTCCTGTAGAGTGTAAAGCTCTTATGGTCAGTGGGTCCTCTCTCTCCTGTAGAGTGTAAGCTCTTATGTCAGTGGGGTCCCTCTGTAGAGTATAAGCTCTTAGGTCAGGGGTCTCTCTCCTTTGTAGAGTGTAAGCTCTTATGGTCAGTGGTCCTCTCTCCTGTAGAGTGTAAGCTCTTATGCGGGGTCCTCTCTCTCCTGAGAGTGTAAGCTCTTATGGTCGTGGGGTCCCTCTCTCTCCTGTAGAGTGTAAGCTCTTATGGTCAGTGGGGTCTCTCTCCTGTAGAGTTAAGCTCTTATGTCAGTGGGTCCTCTCTCTCCTGTAGAGTGTAACCTCTTATGTCAGTGGGTCTCTCTCTCTCCTGTAGAGTGTAAGCTCTTATGTCAGTGGGTCCTCTCTCTCTCCTGTAGAGTGTAAGCTCTTATGTCGTGGGGTCCTCTCTCTCCTGTAGAGTGTAAGCTCTTATGGTCATGGGTCCTCTCTCTCCGTAGAGTGTAAGCTCTTATGGTCAGTGGGGTCCTCTCTCTCCTGTAGAGTGTAAGCTCTTTGGTCAGTGGGGTCCTTCTCTCCTGTAGAGTGTAAGCTCTTATGTCAGTGGGGTCCTCTCTCTCTGTAGAGTGTAACTCTTATGGTCAGTAGGTCCTTCTCTCCTGTAGAGTGTAAGCTCTTATGTCAGTGGGTCCTCTCCTGTAGAGTTAAGCTCTTATGGTCAGGGGTCCTCTCTCTCTGTAGAGTGAAGCTCTTATGGTCAGTGGGTCCTCTCTCTCCTGTAGAGTGTAAGCTCTTATGGTCAGTGGGTCCTCTCTCTCCTGTAGAGTGTAAGTCTTATGGTCTGGGTCCTCTCTCTCTCTGTAGAGTAAGCTCTTATGTCAGTGGGGTCCTCTCTCTCCTTAGAGTGTAAGCTCTTATGTCAGTGGGGTCCTCTCTCTCCTGTAGAGTGTAACCTCTTATGTCAGTGGGTCCCTCTCTCTCCTGTAGAGTGTAAGTTTATGGTCAGTGGGTCCTCTCTCTCCTGTAGAGTGTAAGCTCTTATGGTCAGTGGGGTCTTCTCTCTCCTGTAGAGTGTAAGCTCTTATGTCAGTGGGGTCCTCTCTCTCCTGTAGAGTGTAAGCTCTTATGTCAGTGGGTCCTCTCTCTCCTGTAGAGTGAAGCTCTTATGTCAGTGGGGTCCTCTCTCTCCTGTAGAGTGTAAGCTCTTATGTCAGTGGGGTCCTTCTCTCCTGTAGAGTGTAAGTCTTATGGTCAGTGGGGTCCTCTCTCTCCTGTAGAGTATAAGCTCTTATGGTCAGTGGGGTCCTCTCTCTCCTGTAGAGTGTAAGCTCTTATGGTCAGTGGGTCCCCTCTCTCTCCTGTAGAGTGTAACTCTTATGGTCAGTGGGGTCCTCTCTCTCCTGTAGAGTGTAACTCTTATGATCAGTTGGGTCCCTCTCTCTCCTGTAGAGTGTAAGCTCTTATGGTCATGGGGTCCTCTCTCTCCTGTAGAGTGTAAGCTCTTATGTCAGGTGGTCCTCTCTCTCCTGTAGATGTAAGCTCTTATGGTCATTGGGGTCCTCTCTCTCCTGTAGAGTTAAGCTCTTATGGTCAGTGGGGTCCCTCTCTCTCCTGTAGAGTGTAAGCTCTTATGGTCATGGGGTCCTCTCTCTCTCCTGTAGAGTGTAAGCTCTTATGGTCAGTGGGGTCCTCTCTCTCTCCTGTAGAGTGTAAGCTCTTATGGTCAGTGGGGCCCTTTCTCTCTCCTGTAGAGTGTAAGCTCTTATGGTCAGTGGGGTCCTCTCTCTCCTGTAGAGTGTAAGCTCTTATGGTCTCGGGGTCCTCTCTCTCCTGTAGAGTGTAAGCTCTTATGGTCAGCGGGTCCTCTCTCTCCTGTAGAGTGTAAGCTCTTATGGTCAGTGGAGTCCTCTCTCTCCTGTAGAGTGTAAGCTCTTATGGTCAGCGGGGTCCTCTCTCTCCTGTAGAGTGTAAGCTCTTATGGTCAGTGGGTCCTCTCTCTCCTGTAGAGTGTAAGCTCTTATGGTCAGTGGGGTCCTCTCTCTCCTGTAGAGTAGTAAGCTCTTATGGTCAGTGGGGTCCTCTCTCTCCTGAGAGTGTAACTCTTATGGTCAGTGGGGTCCTCTCTCTCCTGTAAAGTGTAAGCTCTTATGTCAGTGGGTCTCTCTCTCTCCTGTAGAGTGTAAGCTCTTATGGTCAGTGGGTCCTCTCTCTCTCCTGTAAAGTGTAAGCTCTTATGATCAGTGGGGTCCTCTCTCTCCTGTAGAGTGTAAGCTCTTATGGTCAGTGGGTCTCTCTCTCTCTCCTGTAGAGTGTAAGCTCTTATGATCAGTGGGGTCCTCTCTCTCCTGTAGAGTGTAAGCTCTTTATGAATCAGTGGGGTCCTCTCTCTCCTGTAGAGTGTAAGCTCTTATGGTCAGTGGGGTCCTCTCTCTCCTGTAGAGTGTAAGCTCTTATGGTCAGTGGGTTCCTCTCTCTCCTGTAGAGTGTAAGCTCTTATGGTCAGTGGGTTCCTCTCTCTCCTGTAGAGTGTAAGCTCTTATGGTCAGTGGGTCCTCTCTTCTCCTGTAGAGTGTAAGCTCTTATGGTCAGTGGGGTCCTCTCTCTCCTGTAAAAGTTAAGCTCTTATGTCAGTGGGGTCCTCTCTCTCCTGTAGAGTATAAGCTCTTATGGTCAGTGGGTCCTCTCTCTCTCCTGTAAAGTGTAAGCTCTTATGATCAGTGGGGTCCTCTCTCTCCTGTAGAGTGTAATCTCTTATGGTCAGTGGGTTCCTCTCTCTCTCCTGTAGAGTGTAAGCTCTTATGATCAGTGGGGTCCTCTCTCTCCTGTAGAGTGTAAGCTCTTATGATCAGTGGGGTCCTCTCTCTCCTGTAGAGTATAAGCTCTTATGGTCAGTGGGGTCCTCTCTCTCCTGTAGAGTGTAAGCTCTTATGGTCAGTGGGTCCTCTCTCTCCTGTAGAGTGTAAGCTCTTATGGTCAGTGGGTTCCTCTCTCTCCTGTAGAGTGTAAGCTCTTATGGTCAGTGGGTTCCTCTCTCTCCTGTAGAGTGTAAGCTCTTATGGTCAGTGGGGTCCTCTCTATCTCCTGTAGAGTGTAAGCTCTTATGGTCAGTGGGGTCCTCTCTCTCCTGTAGAGTGTAAGCTCTTAAGGTCAGTGGGTTCCTCTCTCTCCTGTAGAGTGTAAGCTCTTATGGTCAGTGGGGTCCTCTCTATCTCCTGTAGAGTGTAAGCTCTTATGGTCAGTGGGGTCCTCTCTCTTCTGTACAGTGTAAGCTCTTATGGTCAGTAGGGTCTTCTCTCTTCTGTAGAGTGTTAGCTCTTATGGTCAGCGCGGTCCTCTCTCTCCTGTAAAGTGTAAGCTCTTATGATTAGTGGGGTCCTCTCTCTCCGTAGAGTGTAAGCTCTTATGGTCAATGGGGTCCTTTCTCTCTTGTAGAGTGTAAGCTCTTATGGTCAGTGGGGTCTTCTCTCTCTCCTGTAGAGTGTAAGCTCTTATGGTCAGTGGGGTCCTCTCTCTCCTGTAGAGTGTAAGCTCTTATGATCAGTGGGGTTCTCTGTTGTGAATGTGCTAGAGATGGTTTCTGAGCGGAGGCTCCCTCTGGTATTTACAGACAGTATTGAACCTTTCAGCGAGCAGTGGCAATCTTGGTTCACTGACTGGTCTGATATAAGGGAGGTTCCCTCCCATGATGGTTGCCGGTGATCAATTGTTCTTGTCTCATTTGTGGTTCCTGGTTCATTTGGAGGTTTGCTGGAGCCTTGCCTGCATCTCCTGCTTTCAGATAAGATATTTTTTGCTTTTCTTTTTGTGCTTTCTTTTTGCATTGTTTTCTGCACTTTTGTGGAGGTCAGCCAGGTCCCCTCCTGGGGCCTGAGCTCCTCACAGTTTATCTGCAGCCACTGTTATTTGCTCATTTGCTTTTTCCTGTTTTTTCAGCGGCTGCAGTTTGGTTTTTGTTCACACTGAGATCTGATTTAATGGGTGGCGAGATCGTGTGATCTCAGTATTTTTGTAATCAGAATTGTTGGATTTTTGTAGGGTTTTCTGGGTTGCAGAAAGTAATCTTTCCTGTCCTATCCTATTTAGTCAGCTTGTGGCCCCAGAGTTTGCTCAGTCTATTTTCTGCCTGTGTTTGTGTTTTCATCTTGTCTGGCCGCCATTATATGTTTGGGGGCTTCCTATTTTCTTTGGGGATCTGCTCCGGGGCAGATAGCTTTCATCTTTCTGCCTTTAGGTGTAGTTATCTCTCAGGCTGTGACGAGGTGTCTAGGATCAACGTAGGAACGCTCCACGGCTACCTCTAGTTGCGTCGTTAGTTTAGGAATCTGCAACCCATCAGTTACCAACATCTCAGGTGTTCAGCTGCCCTGCTGTTGCTCCTGTCCTCAGCTACCGAAACATAACAGTTCTCTCTCTCTCCTGTAGAGTGTAAGCTCTTATGATCAGCGGGGTCCTCTCTCTCCTGTAGAGTGTAAGCTCTTATGATCAGTGGGGTCCTCTCTCTCTCTCTCATGTAGAGTGTAAGCTCTTTATCAGCGGGGTCCTCTCTCTCCTGTAGAGTGTAAGCTCTTATGATCAGCGGGGTCCTCTCTCTCCTGTAGAGTGTAAGCTCTTATGGTCAGTGGGGTCCTCTCTCTCCTGTAGAGTGTAAGCTCTTATGATCAGTGGGGTCCTCTCTCTCCTGTAGAGTGTAATCTCTTATGGTCAGTGGGGTCCTTTCTCCTGTAGAGTGTAAGCTCTTATGGTCAGTGGGGTCCTCTCTCTCCCGTAGAGTGTAAGCTCTTATGGTCAGTGGGGTCCTCTCTCTCCTGTAGAGTGTAAGCTCTTATGATCAGTGGGGTCCTCTCTCTCCTGTAGAGTGTAAGCTCTTATGGTCAGTGGGGTCCTCTCTCTCCTGTAGAGTGTAAGCTCTTATGGTCAGTGGGGTCCTCTCTCTCCTGTAGAGTGTAAGCTCTTATGATCAGTGGGGTCCTCTCTCTCCTGTAGAGTGTAAGCTCTTATGTCAGTGGGGTCCTCTCTCTCCTGTAAGTGTAAGCTCTTATGGTCAGTGGGGTCCTCTCTCTCCTGTAGATGTAAGCTCTTATGTCAGTGGGATCCTCTCTCTCCTGTAGAGTGTAAGCTCTTATGGTCAGTGGGGTCCTCTCTCTCCTGTAGAGTGTAAGCTCTTATGTCAGTGGGGTCCTCTCTCTCCTGTAGAGTGTAAGCTCTTATGTCAGTGGGGTCCTCTCTCTTCTGTAGAGTGTAAGCTCTTATGGTCAGTGGGGTCCTCTCTCTCCTGTAGAGTGTAAGCTCTTATGTCAGTGGGGTCCTCTCTCTCCTGTAGAGTGTAATCTCTTATGGTCAGTGGGGTCCTCTCTCTCCTGTAAGTGTAAGCTCTTATGGTCAGTGGGGTCCTCTCTCTCTCTGTAGAGTGTAAGCTCTTATGATCAGTGGGGTCCTCTCTCTCCTGTAGAGTGTAAGCTCTTATGATCAGTGGGGTCCTCTCTCTCCTGTAGAGTGTAAGCTCTTATGGTCAGTGGGGTCCTCTCTCCTGTAGATGTAAGCTCTTATGATCAGTGGGTCCTCTCTCTCCTGTAGAGTGTAAGCTCTTATGATCAAGTGGGGTCCTCTCTCTCCTGTAGAGTGTAAGCTCTTATGGTCAGTGGGGTCCTTCTCTCTCCTGTAGAGTGTAAGCTCTTATGGTCAGTGGGTCCTCTCTCTCTGTAGAGTGTAAGCTCTTATGGTCAGTGGGGTCCTCTCTCTCCTGTAGAGTGTAAGCTCTTATGGTCAGTGGGGTCCTCTCTCTCCTGTAGAGTGTAAGCTCTTATGGTCAGTGGGGTTCCTCTCTCTCTCCTGTAGAGTGTAAGCTCTTATGATCAGTGGGGTCTCTCTCTCCTGTAGAGTGTAAGCTCCTATGTCAGTGGGGTCCTCTCTCCTGTAGAGTGTAAGCTCTTATGGTCAGTGGGGTCCTCTCTCTCCTGTAGAGTGTAAGCTCTTATGGTCAGTGGGGTCCTCTCTCTCTCCTGTAGAGTGTAAGCTCTTATGTCAGTGGGGTCCTCTCTCTCCTGTAGAGTGTAAGCTCTTATGGTCAGTGGGGTCCTCTCTCTCTCCTGTAGAGTGTAAGCTCTTATGTCAGTGGGGTCCTCTCTCTCCTGTAGAGTGTAAGCTCTTATGATCAGTGGGGTCCTCTCTCTCCTGTAGAGTGTAAGCTCTTATGTCAGTGGGGTCCTCTCTCTCCTGTAGAGTGCAAGCTCTTATGATAGTGGGGTCCTCTCTCTCTTCTGTAGAGTGTAAGTCTTATGGTCAGTTGGGTCCTCTCTCTCCTGTAGAGTGTAAGCTCTTATGGTCAGTGGGGTCCTCTCTCTCCTGTAGAGTGTAAGCTCTTATGGTCAGTGGGGTCCTCTCTCTCCTGTAGAGTGTAAGCTCTTATGATCAGTGGGGTCCTCTCTCTCCTGTAGAGTGTAAGCTCTTATGGTCAGTAAGGTCCTCTCTCTCCTGTAGAGTGTAAGCTCTTATGGTCAGTGGGGTCCTCTCCTGTAGAGTATAAGTTCTTATGGTCAGCGGGGTCCTCTCTCTCTTCTGTAGAGTGTAAGCTCTTATGGTCAGTGAGGTCCTCTCTCTCTCCTGTAGAGTGTAAGCTCTTATGGTCAGTGAGGTCCTCTCTCTCTCCTGTAGAGTGTAAGCTCTTATGGTCGGTGGGGTCCTCTCTCTCTCCTGTAGAGTGTAAGCTCTTATGTCAGTGGGGTCCTCTCTCTCTCCTGTAGAGTGTAAGCTCTTATGTCAGTGAGGTCCTCTCTCTCCTGTAGAGTGTAAGCTCTTATGGTCAGTGAGGTCCTCTCTCTCTCCTGTAGAGTGTAAGCTCTTATGGTCGGTGGGGTCCCTCTCTCTCCTGTAGAGTGTAAGCTCTTATGGTCAGTGGGGTCCTCTCTCTCCTGTAGAGTGTAAGCTCTTATGATCAGTGGGGTCCTCTCTCTCCTGTAGAGTGTAACCTCTTATGATCAGTGGGGTCCTCTTTGTCTCCTCTCCTGTAGAGTGTAAGCTCTTATGGTCGGTGGGGTCCTCTCTCTCTCCTGTAGAGTGTAAGCTCTTATGGTCAGTGGGGTCCTCTCTCTCCTGTAGAGTGTAAGCTCTTATGATCAGTGGGGTCCTCTCTCTCCTGTAGAGTGTAACTCTTATGATCAGTGGGGTCCTCTCTCTCTCCTGTAGAGTGTAAGCTCTTATGGTCGGTGGGGTCCTCTCTCTCCTGTAGAGTGTAAGCTCTTATGGTCAGCGGGCTTTGGAGGGTGATGAGAGCTAACTGCTTTATTGCACAGTCATCATGCTCTCGTCACTATTAATACAAGTATGACATCTAGGGGTTTCCACACATATTACAATTGGCCCCTGATCCTCCATTTCTTCTGCCTCTCAGAAGCTTTCTTCGTCCAAGAGATGATTGATAGTCGGGATTACACTCTGACTTTAATAAAGCGTTTACCACAAGAACACGACAACCCGAAATATGTGGCTATGAAAATCTCAGAAACGCCATTGCTCTTTATAACCGGAGATTCCCAGAGCAAAAGGAAACAAGATAATACAATTCTTTAATGGGAAACACAATGTCGGGGGCGCGGAGCTTTGTATGGGGCGGTGTCGCTGTGGAGACCCAGATTTTTTTAAATTAAATCTCTCTCTGGTAATATCGCTGTGTGCGATCTCGCGGCCTCCACTTTTATTGTTTTATAAATGTGGGTAAAACTGATCAGAAAGCCCGAGGTCGGAGTGGAGGAGCTTCTCAGCAGCGGCTTCTACTTTTCATCTGTCTCTTTGTCTTCAGGAACTTTGGTTAAATGCCGACATTAAACTTCCAGCAGGATTACCCTGGATGTTCTTCATTACAGAGGACCTGAGAAGTGTGCGGCCGTTTCATCAGAATGGGAAAAGGCAAAGTCTCTGCATTCAGACATCTGAGGGCAACTCCACCCTAAGCGCAAATTCTGGATGCAGATGTTTTACTCACCGCCAAATCTCCCAACTATGAAAGACATCAAAGACGGATACGCACTGCGGCGCTACAAGTCTAATGTTACACTAAACCACTTCTCTAACCCATTAGTGTGCTGAATTCACAACTCCAACAGTATCTCCCACACAGTATAATGTCCCCCACACAGTCTGATGCCCCCACTGCCCACCACACCAATTATGATGCCCCCACACACAGTCTGATGACTCTAATGTCCCCTACACACACAATCTGATGCCCACATAGCCCCAGTCCTCCCACACAGTCTGATACCCCGTAGGACCCCACACACAGACTGATACTCTCACAGACCCCCACGCAGTATGATGCCTCCACAACCCCCACATACAGTATGATGCCCCCATTTTCCTCTCACAAAGTCTGATACCCCCACAGCCGCCCGCACACAGTACAATGCCTCTCATTCCCACCACACAGTACAATGCCCCTCATGGTCTACACACACACACACACACAGTTTGATGCCCCCATAGTCCTTACACACAGTCTGATGCCCCCAGAGGCCCCCAGGCACACTATGATGCCTCAATAATCCCCCCCCCCACAGTTTGATGCCCGAGAACCACCACACACATAGTTTGATGCCTCCATAGTGCTCCCACGCAATCTGATGCCCCACAACCACCTACATACAGTATGAAGCCCTGACCACCCCAGCACAAACACAGTTTGATGCCCCCATTATCCCCCACACACAATGTGATGCCCCTACAGCCCCCTGTGAGAAAAAGAAAGGAACTACCGTAGTAACGCACACTACTCAAATAATATAAAGTAGAAAAATATTAAATTTTATTGGTTACACAAAGAGTGAAATAAAACATAAGTAAAATCAAGGTGACTCTGGTCCCAAACGACCACCCGCAAACATGATGAAGATATATGATATACAATGTCTCAACAATAACAATAACAAAAGAAGTGGCTGAAGAAGCATATAATAATGAATGAATAACAAAGTAAATACAACCAATAATAATAAATCTAAACAACAAAAATATATATATAAATATATATTGGGATATGTATAATGATCAACCTTAATGAGCGAACCTGTATGGATAACAGAAGAGATAATGTGAAAAATATCAAAAATGTGAGCAATACCAGGTCGGGGGTGAGATATCCCCGCCTGTGACCTGAAAAACAACTGCAAGCCAAAAATAAAGAGAGCCAAAAATGAAAAAAGCCACTAGCAAATAATGTTTACCCCAGAACAAACCTCATGATAAAGGCATGAGAGAGCGAGCGGGCAATCAGGACCCGAGGACACCGAGGTCCCACGCGTTCCGCCGCAGCATGTGCGGCTTCCTCAGGTTTAAATACCTTAAGAAGATGGGATCAGGGAGGTCAGCTGTGTGCCGTGCATAATGAATCTGGCAGGAAGTGATTTAAGCATGAACCAAGTAACCCAGATGTAAGGTGCAGACGTCTCTGCAATTAACTAAATACCACGCATGCGCGCAGTGGAACGCACATTGCGTCCACTGACACGCAAGTGTGGAAATAGAGAGGATGAATGCGCATGCGCAGCATCGGGTCAGAACGAAATGCAGCATTAACATGACAGAAAAATGCTCATAAAGCAATAGCCCCATAGTGGGAAACAATCAAATCCCATTCAGACCAGAGGCATGCATAGCAGGGATATCTAACGATATCATATCATGTAAAACCTGTATGGAGGTAAAAGCAATAATTAATTGGGAAAAAGGAATGTCAGAAGAAACATGAAATAGAATAAAGAATACTGAATCAAAAAATAGAAATAGAAAAAAAGGGGATGAAAAATAATAAAAAGTAAATAAAAATAATAATAAAGAAACATAATAAGTAAATATAAAAATAAATAGATAAATAATAATAAATAATAAATAAAGAATAATAAGTAACAAATATATATATATAACGAACAAGGACCGCTCCGGATGGGGAGTAGAAGAATTCAAAATTAGCAAATCCCAATAAATGGATAAAGGGATACCGTCCTCACTCAGGGAGAAACGCTTGGAATCCTGAACTGTGCGATCCAACGATAATCCGTAGGAAAGGAACATCCCAAGGGAAACTGTCAAAGAATGTATAAAAATAACTGAAATCCATACAGGTAAACACTCATAAATCTAGCTGATTCTGCCCCTATGCCAGATGGCCTTAGATCAACAATCCAATATGACCAAATATATACATGTAGATAAGGTCTAGTAGATCCCCTGAATGGAACCAGCCCAATCCCCTAACCATTCAAGAATTAGATTGACACTACAAATGAGTGTCCCACCTGGCACAAATATGACATGAAAAATGGCAAAAAAAGGGGGGGGGGAGGAGAGAAGAAGGAAAAGAAAGCACAAGAGCACCAAGTCCACTATTATTGCATGGCCAACGGAATATTCCTTCAATCTGACACCATAGGGTTCCATGAAAAAATAGGAACAGCATCCAATCCAGGTGAAGTATAACAAGTCTTTATTCAGCCACCATAAAATACGACGTTTCGGCCATTTTCAGGCCTTTATCAAGTATACAAAAACAGGCAAAATGGTGTCCTTAAATGGTGTGGAGGAGCCAATCACCATCCAGGAACCGCCCATAATACAAATAGACATATATACAGAATATACAACGATAATCAATTTAAAACAGTGATCAAAGCTCAGAATAGTGACATCATAGAAAAATACAGCAATGTTATAATTGTGCATGTAATATGCCATAGATTACTCCATATAAACAATATCACCATTTAGTCTGCCAATCGATGATCTGATTACTGCACACTCCCATTCTGGTGCTGCACCAATCATGTACTCACTAGCAGCAGCGTCCTCCATATCCAATCAGTGTCAGTTCAGCAGCGCTTAGTCAGAGCACTTATCCAATAGCCCACAGGATAATAAATCGGGAGGCACACCTAACTCACTCCCCACTGTGTGGTAAACAAAGGCACATGTTCAGAAGTCATCATAGCAAACGCCCAGTGGATCATGTGAACACCAGCGTCACAGACACCCAGTCACATGACCGCAAGCATCATCCGAGGTCTAATCACATGATAGTCCCATCATAAGTCCTCTATTCCAGGCTGAAAACACTAAAATAGCGCGCGATCACCGGCATCATCCGACATCTGAAAAAAGAACACGCATGCACAATAAACTCTAT
Source organism: Oophaga sylvatica (assembly GCA_033576555.1). Lineage (NCBI taxonomy): Eukaryota > Metazoa > Chordata > Amphibia > Anura > Dendrobatidae > Oophaga > Oophaga sylvatica. The sequence goes on from JARQOD010000850.1 coordinate 12,953, forward strand.
CATTATTTATACTACTCCAGATATGTCATCAGGAAACCTGCAGGTCACATGACCGTCAGTATTGGCATAATGTAAACAAGAGACCGCACATGCGGATCTATATAGAATGGAAGAATAACAATATAGCAGCCGCCTAAAGAAATATATATAATATCTACAAAATAAATGATGTCATCAGGAACTATTAAGTCACCACTTGCTTCGATAACTCCAGATAATAATCCTACGAAAACAACAAACATAAGTAAAATATATATCTAAAAACAAACACAGAATATAGATGCAAAAATTACCTAGCACAAATATGCAAATTATATTCGATATTCAACCCCTTTGGTTGCAATGTCTCCAAAACGGAGATCCACCGGAGTTCTTTCTGTTTAAGCAACTTAATCCTGTCGCCACCTCTCCTAAGGGGTGGAACCCCGTCAATAACTCTAAATCTCAGCTGACTGACCAAGTGTCCACATTCTACAAAGTGCTTAGATACCGGCAGTTCCATCATCTTCGTCCTGATAGTACTTTTGTGTTTACTTATCCTAGCCTTAACTTCCATCGTTGTCTCGCCTATATACATGAGTCCACACGGACACACGAGCATATAGATTACAAAGCTAGATGTACAAGAGTACCGTTCCTGGATCCGAAAGCGTTGACCCGTGCGTGAGTGGCCAAAACTGTCACCCTTGATCATATTGCCACAGCATGCACAATTCAAACATGGAAAATTTCCATTTTTTGGAGGGCCCAAAGTTAACTGTCTGGATATTTTGGAGGATCCAATGTCAGATTTGACCAACTTATCTTTCAAATTACGCCCTCGCCTATAAGAAAGCAATGGCTTGTGCGCAAATTCAACTACATCCGGTAAACCTCTATGTAATAGACCCCAATGCTTATTCAAGATATTCCCTATTTTACCACTAACAGGGCAATAGGTAGAAACAAAAGGGACTCTTTTAGGGGAAATCTTAATACGTTTGTTTCTCACATCTTCCAATGTTGTCTTCAAGGCTTTCTCCTTGAATTTTCTAAGATCCTTCTCAGGATACCCCCTTCTGATGAACTTCTCACACATCTGATCAAGCCTCCTGTCCAATACAGTCTCGTCCTTTACTATCCTACGTACTCTCAGCATCTGACTCCAAGGCAGAGACTCTATCATTTTCCTTGGATGATTACTATCAAAAACAAGGAGACTATTCCTGTCTGTGTCCTTTATAAACAAATCAGTGCATAACAATCCACTGTGTTTGTACACTAAAGTATCCAAAAATTGAATCTGGTCAAAGGAGTGTGTCATTGTGAACTTCAGCTCGGGAAATATCATGTTAAGATGACTATGGAAAGATACCAGATCATTCATGTTCCCCTCCCAAACACAAAAGATATCATCAATGTAGCGCCACCAGGCTCTGACATGGCGCCAGTGGATGGAATTGTACACATGCTGGTCCTCGAATACCGCCATGTAGATGTTTGCATAAGTGGGCGCCACATTGGACCCCATGGCGGTACCACGCAACTGCAGGAAAAATTCATCCCCAAAAAGAAAAAAATTCTTCTTGAGGACAAACTCCAACAGTGCCAGGACCAGCTGTGTACCACCTGGGGCCATGTCAGAGCCCGCCAGCGCCACACCAACAGCCTCCAAACCACGTTCATGTTTAATGGAGGTGTACAGTGATACAACATCAAACGAAACGAGAATAGTATCCTCTGTGATGTCCAGACCCTCAATCTTACTCAGAAAATGGTTAGTATCCATGATATAAGATTTGGCCTCAATAGCAAAATGACGTAACACTTTATCTAGAAAAATGGATACCTTACCACATAGAGAGCCCCGCCCAGACACAATTGGGCGTCCAGGGGGATCCATCAGATTTTTATGGATTTTAGGCAGGGTGTACATAATAGGTGTCACTGGAAACTCCACCAAAAGAAAATCAGAGAGTTTTTGGTCTATCAAACCATTAGATAATGCCTCATTGATCAGTATTCTCAATTCACTTTGAAAACAAGGTGTGGGATCTTTAGACAACTTAGCATAAACTGCCGTGTCCAACAATTGACCACAAATCTCAGCCCTATATTTATGGGTATCCATCACCACCAGGGCCCCGCCTTTGTCGGCTGCCCTGATGGTGATAGCTTTGTTACCTGAGAGCCTATCCAACACCTGTCTCTCACTGTGTGTTAAATTCCCTCTTCTGAATGGACCTACACCCTCACGTTTCAATCTAGCCATGTCCATAAACACGGCAGTTTATGCTAAGTTGTCTAAAGATCCCACACCTTGTTTCAAAGTGAATTGAGAATACTGATCAATGAGGCATTATCTAATGGTTTGATAGACCAAAAACTCTCTGATTTTCTTTTGGTGGAGTTTCCAGTGACACCTATTATGTACACCCTGCCTAAAATCCATAAAAATCTGATGGATCCCCCTGGACGCCCAATTGTGTCTGGGCGGGGCTCTCTATGTGGTAAGGTATCCATTTTTCTAGATAAAGTGTTACGTCATTTTGCTATTGAGGCCAAATCTTATATCATGGATACTAACCATTTTCTGAGTAAGATTGAGGGTCTGGACATCACAGAGGATACTATTCTCGTTTTGTTTGATGTTGTATCACTGTACACCTCCATTAAACATGAACGTGGTTTGGAGGCTGTTGGTGTGGCGCTGGCGGGCTCTGACATGGCCCCAGGTGGTACACAGCTGGTCCTGGCACTGTTGGAGTTTGTCCTCAAGAAGAATTTTTTTCTTTTTGGGGATGAATTTTTCCTGCAGTTGCGTGGTACCGCCATGGGGTCCAATGTGGCGCCCACTTATGCAAACATCTACATGGCGGTATTCGAGGACCAGCATGTGTACAATTCCATCCACTGGCGCCATGTCAGAGCCTGGTGGCGCTACATTGATGATATCTTTTGTGTTTGGGAGGGGAACATGAATGATCTGGTATCTTTCCATAGTCATCTTAACATGATATTTCCCGAGCTGAAGTTCACAATGACACACTCCTTTGACCAGATTCAATTTTTGGATACTTTAGTGTACAAACACAGTGGATTGTTATGCACTGATTTGTTTATAAAGGACACAGACAGGAATAGTCTCCTTGTTTTTGATAGTAATCATCCAAGGAAAATGATAGAGTCTCTGCCTTGGAGTCAGATGCTGAGAGTACGTAGGATAGTAAAGGACGAGACTGTATTGGACAGGAGGCTTGATCAGATGTGTGAGAAGTTCATCAGAAGGGGGTATCCTGAGAAGGATCTTAGAAAATTCAAGGAGAAAGCCTTGAAGACAACATTGGAAGATGTGAGAAACAAACGTATTAAGATTTCCCCTAAAAGAGTCCCTTTTGTTTCTACCTATTGCCCTGTTAGTGGTAAAATAGGGAATATCTTGAATAAGCATTGGGGTCTATTACATAGAGGTTTACCGGATGTAGTTGAATTTGCGCACAAGCCATTGCTTTCTTATAGGCGAGGGCGTAATTTGAAAGATAAGTTGGTCAAATCTGACATTGGATCCTCCAAAATATCCAGACAGTTAACTTTGGGCCCTCCAAAAAATGGAAATTTTCCATGTTTGAATTGTGCATGCTGTGGCAATATGATCAAGGGTGACAGTTTTGGCCACTCACGCACGGGTCAACGCTTTCGGATCCAGGAACGGTACTCTTGTACATCTAGCTTTGTAATCTATATGCTCGTGTGTCCGTGTGGACTCATGTATATAGGCGAGACAACGATGGAAGTTAAGGCTAGGATAAGTAAACACAAAAGTACTATCAGGACGAAGATGATGGAACTGCCGGTATCTAAGCACTTTGTAGAATGTGGACACTTGGTCAGTCAGCTGAGATTTAGAGTTATTGACGGGGTTCCACCCCTTAGGAGAGGTGGCGACAGGATTAAGTTGCTTAAACAGAAAGAACTCCGGTGGATCTCCGTTTTGGAGACATTGCAACCAAAGGGGTTGAATATCGAATATAATTTGCATATTTGTGCTAGGTAATTTTTGCATCTATATTCTGTGTTTGTTTTTAGATATATATTTTACTTATGTTTGTTGTTTTCGTAGGATTATTATCTGGAGTGATCGGAGTGGTGACTTAATAGTTCCTGATGACATCATTTATTTTGTAGATATTATATATATTTCTTTAGGCGGCTGCTATATTGTTATTCTTCCATTCTATATAGATCCGCATGTGCGGTCTCTTGTTTACATTATGCCAATACTGACGGTCATGTGATCTGCAGGTTTCCTGATGACATAGCTGGAGTAATATAAATAATGATAGAGTTTATTGTGCATGCGTGTTCTTTTTTCAGGTGTCGGATGATGCCGGTGATCGCGCGCTATTTTACTGTTTTCAGCCTGGAATAGAGGCTTATGATGGGACTATCATGTGATTAGACCTCGGATGATGCTTGCGGTCATGTGACTGGGTGTCTGATGACGCTGGTGTTCACATGATCCACTGGGCGTTTGCTATGATGACTTCTGAACATGTGCCTTTGTTTATCACACAGTGGGGAGTGAGTTAGGTGTGCCTCCCGATTTGTTATCCTGTGGGCTATTGGATAAGTGCTCTGACTAAGCGCTGCTGAACTGACACTGATTGGATATGGAGGACGCTGCTGCTAGTGAGTACATGATTGGTGCAGCACCAGAATGGGAGTGTGCAGTAATAGATCATCGATTGGCAGACTAAATGGTGATATTGTTTATATGGAGTAATCTATGGCATATTACATGCACAATTATAACATTGCTGTATTTTTCTATGATGTCACTATTCTGAGCTTTGATCACTGTTTTAAATTGATTATCGTTGTATATTCTGTATATATGTCTATTTGTATTATGGGCGGTTCCTGGATGGTGATTGGCTCCTCCACACCATTTAAGGACACCATTTTGCCTGTTTTTGTATACTTGATAAAGGCCTGAAAATGGCCGGAACGTCGTATTTTATGGTGGCTGAATAAAGACTTGTTATACTTCACCTGGATTGGATGCTGTTCCTATTTTTTCGTTGGACTGTTGTTCATTTGGATCCTTGAACGCCTGAACGTGCATCCGTGCTAACTCCTGAGTGCTGTCAGCTGCTTGAATACTTGTGGATTGTGGATCCTGGCAGACGTGCACCGGTCATGGAGACTTTGATGCTTGAACCAGAGGTGGGTGAACTGGACAATGCCGCTATATTTTCATACACAGATGAAGATGCTAAAAGAATCCTAGCCAGAACACAGATAGATATGTCTTTTTTGAATAAACCTACCATAGAGATGTTGAATAAGAGATATGAAAATGAGAGGAGAAACTATATCTCACACGAGTTGCATGCCATGACTCTGTGCGAGTATCACAGAGTTCACAGGATACCTCGTGGACTAAGGCCACATCTGCGGCCTACACTACTGGCAGACAATATGCAATTTTGTAATAAATTTGAATCGATCACTAATAAGTATTCATTTGATCTAATGCTCTTGAACATCGAGTTTCTCCACACAGAAATGGTATCGGTGAAGAACAAAATCGATGATTTGGAGAAACAATTGACTATGCAGTTGACAGCACAAGAATGGGACACGTTCAAGAAACACTTGGATGAGAAACTACTGAAATTTCGTGGTGACATTGAGAAAACGAAAAAAAACGAAATGGTTTCGTGATGCTGAAGATTACAGGACTGGACATGTTTTTTCTTGGCAGGGTGGAGCACGCAGAACTATCTATAGGAAACCAGATTCCTTTGCACAACCCCGCAGAAGAAGGAGACAGCAAACAAGGGAACAGAAGAGATTCGGTTTTACCACGGCAGAGTCTGATTCCACTGACGATTCCAATTTGTGTGTACCTTCTTCTTCTCATTTTTTAGGGAAAGGAAAAATGGACAATGTGGCAAAAGGAGGCCAAGGAGAGGTGGTAAGAAACACCGGCGACAGAGAAGTGGACAATCAGATGCCGTGCACCTCCCGCAATCTGCCCATGAGAACCTGGAACGAGGGGAAGAAGAGAGCCACATAGAACAAAAGAACTTAGTGGTAAATATTTCATCTTGCACACTTACTGATGTGGACTATAATGTATTATCCAAAGGACTGTCGTTTTGCCCTTCCAATTATCCAGATTGGTTTAACATTGAATGTGACCTTTTTGCCTTTTTTAGAAGGCTAAGATTAGCAGTATATTTCAATGAGAGTGAGGACACACCTATTGCTGCAATTAGTGATGCCCCTAGGGGTTTTGCTTTACATGATTTTGGTCTTTATAACAAAAGTAACTTTCAACCTCCTGTTAAAAATAATTTTGTGGAATCATATATCCAATTGGTTGAAAGGGACATGGCTAGATTGAAACGTGAGGGTGTAGGTCCATTCAGAAGAGGGAATTTAACACACAGTGAGAGACAGGTGTTGGATAGGCTCTCAGGTAACAAAGCTATCACCATCAGGGCAGCCGACAAAGGCGGGGCCCTGGTGGTGATGGATACCCATAAATATAGGGCTGAGATTTGTGGTCAATTGTTGGACACGGCAGTTTATGCTAAGTTGTCTAAAGATCCCACACCTTGTTTTCAAAGTGAATTGAGAATACTGATCAATGAGGCATTATCTAATGGTTTGATAGACCAAAAACTCTCTGATTTTCTTTTGGTGGAGTTTCCAGTGACACCTATTATGTACACCCTGCCTAAAATCCATAAAAATCTGACGGATCCCCCTGGACGCCCAATTGTGTCTGGGCGGGGCTCTCTATGTGGTAAGGTATCCATTTTTCTAGATAAAGTGTTACGTCATTTTGCTATTGAGGCCAAATCTTATATCATGGATACTAACCATTTTCTGAGTAAGATTGAGGGTCTGGACATCACAGAGGATACTATTCTCGTTTCGTTTGATGTTGTATCACTGTACACCTCCATTAAACATGAACGTGGTTTGGAGGCTGTTGGTGTGGCGCTGGCGGGCTCTGACATGGCCCCAGGTGGTACACAGCTGGTCCTGGCACTGTTGGAGTTTGTCCTCAAGAAGAATTTTTTTCTTTTTGGGGATGAATTTTTCCTGCAGTTGCGTGGTACCGCCATGGGGTCCAATGTGGCGCCCACTTATGCAAACATCTACATGGCGGTATTCGAGGACCAGCATGTGTACAATTCCATCCACTGGCGCCATGTCAGAGCCTGGTGGCGCTACATTGATGATATCTTTTGTGTTTGGGAGGGGAACATGAATGATCTGGTATCTTTCCATAGTCATCTTAACATGATATTTCCCGAGCTGAAGTTCACAATGACACACTCCTTTGACCAGATTCAATTTTTGGATACTTTAGTGTACAAACACAGTGGATTGTTATGCACTGATTTGTTTATAAAGGACACAGACAGGAATAGTCTCCTTGTTTTTGATAGTAATCATCCAAGGAAAATGATAGAGTCTCTGCCTTGGAGTCAGATGCTGAGAGTACGTAGGATAGTAAAGGACGAGACTGTATTGGACAGGAGGCTTGATCAGATGTGTGAGAAGTTCATCAGAAGGGGGTATCCTGAGAAGGATCTTAGAAAATTCAAGGAGAAAGCCTTGAAGACAACATTGGAAGATGTGAGAAACAAACGTATTAAGATTTCCCCTAAAAGAGTCCCTTTTGTTTCTACCTATTGCCCTGTTAGTGGTAAAATAGGGAATATCTTGAATAAGCATTGGGGTCTATTACATAGAGGTTTACCGGATGTAGTTGAATTTGCGCACAAGCCATTGCTTTCTTATAGGCGAGGGCGTAATTTGAAAGATAAGTTGGTCAAATCTGACATTGGATCCTCCAAAATATCCAGACAGTTAACTTTGGGCCCTCCAAAAAATGGAAATTTTCCATGTTTGAATTGTGCATGCTGTGGCAATATGATCAAGGGTGACAGTTTTGGCCACTCACGCACGGGTCAACGCTTTCGGATCCAGGAACGGTACTCTTGTACATCTAGCTTTGTAATCTATATGCTCGTGTGTCCGTGTGGACTCATGTATATAGGCGAGACAACGATGGAAGTTAAGGCTAGGATAAGTAAACACAAAAGTACTATCAGGACGAAGATGATGGAACTGCCGGTATCTAAGCACTTTGTAGAATGTGGACACTTGGTCAGTCAGCTGAGATTTAGAGTTATTGACGGGGTTCCACCCCTTAGGAGAGGTGGCGACAGGATTAAGTTGCTTAAACAGAAAGAACTCCGGTGGATCTCCGTTTTGGAGACATTGCAACCAAAGGGGTTGAATATCGAATATAATTTGCATATTTGTGCTAGGTAATTTTTGCATCTATATTCTGTGTTTGTTTTTAGATATATATTTTACTTATGTTTGTTGTTTTCGTAGGATTATTATCTGGAGTTATCGAAGCAAGTGGTGACTTAATAGTTCCTGATGACATCATTTATTTTGTAGATATTATATATATTTCTTTAGGCGGCTGCTATATTGTTATTCTTCCATTCTATATAGATCCGCATGTGCGATCTCTTGTTTACATTATGCCAATACTGACGGTCATGTGACCTGCAGGTTTCCTGATGACATATCTGGAGTAGTATAAATAATGATAGAGTTTATTGTGCATGCGTGTTCTTTTTTCAGATGTCGGATGATGCCGGTGATCGCGCGCTATTTTAGTGTTTTCAGCCTGGAATAGAGACTTATGATGGGACTATCATGTGATTAGACCTCGGATGATGCTTGCGGTCATGTGACTGGGTGTCTGTTGACGCTGGTGTTCACATGATCCACTGGGCGTTTGCTATGATGACTTCTGAACATGTGCCTTTGTGTCGACCCGCCACCACAATTGTGGATTACCAGGGCAATGGGGTACTCAGAGCCGAGCCCATGGAAGTCTATGGGGTTTGTCACAGGTAGCTGTGGCTCGGTCTGTGGCCCTGGCGGTCTGGCGTATGTTGGGGATATATTTACAGGGGATAGATTTATATACAGTTCGTGACGCCACCTGTAGTATTCTGGTAATTTGTACCAGCGCTGCTGTAGATCTCTGAGGGGATGGTGAGGCAGCTAGATGTCGGGTCCCCTACAGGTGGGACTGGTCCCTCAAAGTCTATGGGATTTGTGAAGTCGGGTGCAGATAAAGAACACAGTCTCACACGGTCAGCGTCTTTCCATACCTTTACTTGTAAGATGTTCAGGCAGGTCCCAGGGAGGCTGATCCAAGGAGAGTGTATCTTGAGACAGCAGCTGGACAAGTTAGGGGCCTCCTTTACTTCCAATACAACGAGTACAACCAGCCTGAAGCGTAGTTCCCTCAAAATCTCCAGCTAATCTATAGCTGTACCACCCAGTCAGCTTTGTGTTAGGAGCCTTCCTGCGAAGAAGCTGAATTCTTATCTTGTCGTGCACTGACTCAAAGTCTTCACTTCCCCTGACCCCAGTTACGTACTGACTATAAGGGGCTTGTTTGCCGCGACCTAAGGTCCGGTAAATTCCTGGTTTTCTTATCACTATGCTTGAAACAGTAGTGATCCTTCGGTCCCCAGTGACCGGTAGCAATGTGCAGGACTTCTTCAATCCGTAAGCACTATTCCAATAAACCACTGTGCCTTTCGCCTTGTCCTCGCTGGTAACATAAGCACTCACACTAGCCAAGGGTCGAGTAGTCACTTCTTTCTTTTCCTTTCTACGAAGTTAGTTACAGATGCTCAGGTATCAATAGGCAGGAGCACGTCTCTGAACCTTATACCGTCCTTTAGACAGGATGCTGAAGACTTTCTGCACTAAACTTCTTCTTTCCTTCCAGTGTATGCTGATGAGGTACAGCTCTGACTAGGCTAAGGTGAATTAAAACACCTATACTAGACTCCACTTTCCGAACTGATGATAGAGCAATCTGGACTCCTTCCTCCCTCCAGACGTCCTCTCTCTCTGAAGTCAGGAACTGACTGTAGACGTCTTCTCTGTCCGAAGACAGGAACTAGACTGACCAAATCACTCCAACACATACCACCTTGACCACTCCCTCTAGACTAAACTTCACTAACCTAAGGGTGTGTCTAGTATATGTTGAGTGAATGAATATTTAGCATTAAACTGCTGTCTCGCCATACACTCTCCAGGGTACTGCGTGTGCCTAACACCAGGGCTACACATTCCCCCATGGTAAAAGACAGCACTCCCGGGCTGTAAAATACAAAAGAGACATTTTGTTTATGCAATAAACATTTAAACAATAACTTCTTCCCATCCGGGAGGTGAGAATATCTTGAACGTTGCGAACAATAACATTTTACATATAGAAATACAAAAGTATCAAATAGCATTCAATAAATACTTGTGAAGGACCCGCACCAAACCTTCAACGTGGGTCCTGGGTGGGCTGCAGGACATCCGATTGCAGACCTCACTCAGTGCCACACCACACGGGTTTTGTTTTCAGAGGTAGTTGTACTGGTTTATGTAAAACCAAGAGAAAGCACCGAAGCGCAACTATGTACAAGTAAGTTCTGGGTTGGCACAGTCCTCAACCTCAAAGTCCATTGTAAAACCAAAGACATATTATATCAAATCACATAATACGAAAGTGCAACTTTTCTGGTTACTGTTTATCATTTACCCAGCCGGGCATTCTACAGTTAGAAATATATATATTCACTATATAATTTGTGCAAAACTTTATAAAACATTTCAAACCTTTTTTACTTTTGGTAGACCCGATATGGATCTCACCACTTTTTCTTTACTATTTATTCATTTTCTGCAAATACACTTTCCACCCCGGGGGCTGGAACAATGCAATGGGCCCTAGATCCCAGGACTAGCAAGTCATGTGCTGCGATTAGGGTCTGGGTCGCCACAGTTCTGGTGCGAACCTCTAGGGGCGCAACGGGTACATTTTCTTCACGTGACACCGATTGCGTTTCAATCACAGTTAGCGATATGGACCGCGTCATGGATTGCGATTGAGACTGTGTCGCATGTTGCGATGTAGAGGTGGCTTTAATTTGCGATGAAATCTGGGTCGCTAGTTGCGATGAATTTGCAGGGGGCGATGCTGGGGCACGGCCGGATTCTGCTTGAGCTGGAGACGGGGACGCTGCGGTAATGGTGACGGTACCTGCGTCTGGGACGGGGTCACGGACGATGGCGACGTTAAGGGCATACCATCCCTTCATTCCCCAGTGCCGTGTATATGTGACGATGTCTCCATTGGCTAAGTCCCTCCCGGGATGGCCTTGCGGCAGGTGGGATTCTACGTCACGCCTGCTGACAAAGACCCCTGGGTAGAGGCCCGGTTCACGGATAAAGCCCCAGCCCTTCCGGAGCTGGAACTCAGTCACACACCCCTGCCGCCGCGGTTCCCTCAGGGTACCTTTATCTCTCCGGACACTCTCTTTGTCCGCGATCAGCTCTGCATATTGTCGCTGACGGTTCCTCTGAGTTTCCCGCTCTTCCTCCTGCTGGCGTTTCTTCTTCTCCTCACGACTCTGCCATTCCTGTTCCCACTGGGCGGTATAGGCGACGTCATCCAGGCGCGCCATTTCGTCCCAGTCCACATCTGGTAGTGACGGACAGGACCCCTCCGGTGTCCCTGCCGGGGACCGATCATCTGCTGCGGCCTCTTGGCCGGGCGGGCGTTCCGGGATTGGCTGTACCTCCTCAACCTCCTTCGCTTCCACCGCTTCACCGGTGGGATCGGGATTGGTACTTTCGGGGGCAGCCTCCGGTTGCTCCTTCGCCTTGGGCAGCAGACTCTTCGGTAATTGGAATCGTGGGGGGTCGTTGAGGGGAGAGATCACCGTGTCCCACAGCCTCCGCTGTTCCAGGGTACGCCGGCGTCTCTCGATTTCTTCAAATCCAGGTTGGTGCTGGACCATCTTCTTCAGGCGTGCATTTTCTTCTCGAATCTCTAGCAACGCCTGTTGCAGGTGCAGGACCACGGATAACTCCGATGCTGGTGGCAGCTTGGCTGGGGCACGGGGCCTGCCTTCCTCCGCTTCCCAGCTCGGCTGCACACGTCCTGCTTCCATGATGTTCCAGAAGATTCTTTCTTCTTTCTGCGGAGACATCCGGTCTCTTCCGTGGAGGTGGGGTTTGCGTCTCCTCCTCCTCGCAGGGAAGGTGAAGAGGAGGCGGACCTCCTTTGCTGTAGGGCAGGATCGCATGTTGTAATAGCACTTTGAGAGGGCAGGCATTTTTTCCGTGCCACAGGGGGGTAGACGCCCACGAAGGTACGCCCACCTTCTTCTCCAGCGCCTGAGGGCGCGAATATGGCGACAAAAATGGCGATTTTGGCGCCAAAAGTGCAAACAGTCCTTTTTCACAAAAACAATTCCTTAGGCACACAGGGCTCGCAATGCTGCAAGTTTCGGATCCTGTTCGTGACGCCAAGTTGTGTCGACCCCCCACCACAATTGTGGATTACCAGGGCAATGGGGTACTCAGAGCCGAGCCCATGGAAGTCTATGGGGTTTGTCACAGGTAGCTGTGGCTCGGTCTGTGGCCCTGGCGGTCTGGCGTATGTTGGGGATATATTTACAGGGGATTGATTTATGTACAGTTCGTGACGCCACCTGTAGTCTTCTGGTAATTTATACCAGCGCTGCTGTAGATCTCTGAGGGGATGGTGAGGCAGCTAGATGTCGGGTCCCCTACAGGTGGGACTGGTCCCTCAAAGTCTATGGGATTTGTGAAGTCGGGTGCAGATAAAGAACACAGTCTCACACGGTCAGCGTCTTTCCATACCTTTACTTGTAAGATGTTCAAGCAGGTCCCAGGGAGGCTGATCCAAGGAGAGTGTATCTTGAGACAGCAGCTGGACAAGTTAGGGGCCTCCTTTACTTCCAATACAACGAGTACAACCAGCCTGAAGCGTAGTTCCCTCAAAATCTCCAGCTAATCTATAGCTGTACCACCCAGTCAGCTTTGTGTTAGGAGCCTTCCTGCGAAGAAGCTGAATTCTTATCTTGTCGTGCACTGACTCAAAGTCTTCACTTCCCTGACCCCAGTTACGTACTGACTATAAGGGGCTTGTTTGCCGCGACCTAAGGTCCGGTAAATTCCTGGTTTTCTTATCACTATGCTTGAAACAGTAGTGATCCTTCGGTCCCCAGTGACCGGTAGCAATGTGCAGGACTTCTTCAATCCGTAAGCACTATTCCAATAAACCACTGTGCCTTTCGCCTTGTCCTCGCTGGTAACATAAGCACTCACACTAGCCAAGGGTCGAGTAGTCACTTCTTTCTTTTCCTTTCTACGAAGTTAGTTACAGATGCTCAGTTATCAATAGGCAGGAGCACGTCTCTGAACCTTATACCGTCCTTTAGACAGGATGCTGAAGACTTTCTGCACTAAACTTCTTCTTTCCTTCCAGTGTATGCTGATGAGGTACAGCTCTGACTAGGCTAAGGTGAATTAAAACACCTATACTAGACTCCACTTTCCGAACTGATGATAGAGCAATCTGGACTCCTTCCTCCCTCCAGACGTCCTCTCTCTCTGAAGTCAGGAACTGACTGTAGACGTCTTCTCTGTCCGAAGACAGGAACTAGACTGACCAAATCACTCCAACACATACCACCTTGACCACTCCCTCTAGAGTAAACTTCACTACCCTAAGGGTGTGTCTAGTATATGTTGAGTGAATGAATATTTAGCATTAAACTGCTGTCTCGCCATACACTCTCCAGGGTACTGCGTGTGCCTAACACCAGGGCTACACACCTTTGTTTACCACACAGTGGGGAGTGAGTTAGGTGTGCCTCCCGATTTGTTATCCTGTGGGCTATTGGATAAGTGCTCTGACTAAGCGCTGCTGAACTGACACTGATTGGATATGGAGGACGCTGCTGCTAGTGAGTACATGATTGGTGCAGCACCAGAATGGGAGTGTGCAGTAACAGATCATCGATTGGCAGACTAAATGGTGATATTGTTTATATGGAGTAATCTATGGCATATTATATGCACAATTATAACATTGCTGTATTTTTCTATGATGTCACTATTCTGAGCTTTGATCACTGTTTTAAATTGATTATCGTTGTATATTCTGTATATATGTCTATTTGTATTATGGGCGGTTCCTGGATGGTGATTGGCTCCTCCACACCATTTAAGGACACCATTTTGCCTGTTTTTGTATACTTGATAAAGGCCTGAAAATGGCCGAAACGTCGTATTTTATGGTGGCTGAATAAAGACTTGTTATACTTCACCTGGATTGGATGCTGTTCCTATTTTTTCGTTGGACTGTTGTTCATTTGGATCCTTGAACGCCTGAACGTGCATCCGTGCTAACTCCCGAGTGCTGTCAGCTGCTTGAATACTTGACCATAGGGTTCCATGGCGGTGAATCCCGCCGGAAAGATCCAAAACCAGCCATGATGATAAAGGATAGCCGTCCAGAGTGAGCAGTGCGATTTCAACCCAGGAATCCAGAGAACAAGAGCTCCTCATTCAAACCTGTGGGGGTGGTAGATCGAAGATTAAAAATCCAACGGGATTCAATTTGCAAAAGTAGTTTCTTGGGACATCCCCCTCGATTCGAAACCACCACCCTCTCTAGACCAACCAGTCGGGTGCCTTTAATACTGCCTGCATGTTTAGTCAAAAAATGTGAGGCCACTGATGTCAGGGGCTTACCCTTAATCTGATCCGAGTGAGCCAAATTGATCGTGGAGAAATGCTTCTGGATGCGACGTCTCAGTTCTTGCGACGTTTGACCCACATAGACCTGGGAACACGGACAGATGAGAGCATATATAACATAATTTGTTTTACAATTGATATAATTCTTCAACCTAAATATGCTCCCATCGAGGGGGTTCACAAACTGATCACGGACAGGTTGCATATATGTGCAAATCGTGCAATTACCGCACGGAAAAGAACCTTTAAGTATGATTCCCCGATTTAATCGTATTGTCTGTCTCTCATAATGACTTTTGGTGAGGATATCTTTGAGATTTGGCGCCCGTCTAGCGGTCAAAAGAGGTTGTTCACTAATGACCCTTGAGGTCTGTAGGTCCATGGACAGTATGCTCCAGTGTTTAGCCAAAATATTTCTGATCTGATTCCAATGAGTATTGTATCTAGTGATAAATCTGGGTTTCTTATCACAAGTCTTAACCTTGGGAGTTAGGAGAGAATTCTGTGTAGAACTCTTGGCTCTTTGGTACGCGGCCGAAATAGTGCCACGTGGGTAACCCCTAGTTTTGAAACGATTGGTCAATTTTGAAGACTCGTCCCGAAAATCAGAGTCTAAAGAACAGTTCCTCCTAACTCTTAAAAATTGTCCGACCGGAACCCCTCTTTTAATGTGTGGCGGATGGAAGCTCCGAAAATCCAAAAGACTATTCGTAGCTGTCGGTTTACAAAAGAGCGTCGTGTTAATGGAGTTATCCACAATTTTGACTTCCAGGTCTAGAAATGTGACGGACGACAAAGAAAATTGATGTGTAAGAACAATGTTCAAAACATTTTGATTTAGATCAGAAATAAAACCCTGGCATTCCTCGATAGACCCTGTCCAGACAAAAAATACGTCGTCGATGTAACGAGACCAATGTCGGACATACTTCTTGAAAAGGGCAGAAGGAAAGACCACCATTGCTTCCCACCAACCCAAAAATAGGTTGGCGAAAGCCGGAGCACAACGTGCCCCCATCGCCACTCCTGAGGTCTGTAAATAAAAAGAGCGGTCAAATAAAAAGAAATTATGAGTCAGCACAAATTTAAGTAGATCCAAAATAAGGGAATCGTGCATTCTGTCCGTGTTTGACAGCTGATCAAAAAAATACATCACCGCCAAAATGCCCACTTCATGTCCAATATTGGAATACAAGGATTCTACATCACAGGTGACAAGAATATCACCTGTGGACACATGTATATCCTGGCAAATCCTAACAAAGTGTGATGTATCTTGTATGAAGGATGGTAAGTCCCTAACAATCGGTTGCAGGAAGAAGTCTACATAAATGCAGACCTTTTCGCAAAGGCTACCAATGCTGGCAACGATCGGACGTCCTGGTGGTTTATGAATATCCTTGTGGACTTTTGGTAGCATGTAAAATGTGGGAGTAACGGGATGCTCTACCCACATGAAAACATGTTCCTGGTGATTGATGACGCACAAATCCTTAGCCCTATCCAATATCCTTCTCAGTTTGACTGCAAAAACTCCCGTAGGATCAGATGGCAATTTGCGATAGTAGTTAACATTATTCAGCTGTCGGTGTGCTTCCTCCAGATAGAGTTCGTGTGGCCACAAGACAACATTCCCCCCCTTGTCTGCTTCCTTAATAATAAAGGACGAGTTGGATCTAAGGGCTTGGACAGCCACTCTTTCAGCAGCATTTAGATTCTTGAGAGAGGGACAGGAAGAGGATAGAGATATTATATCCTTTTTAACCAGTTCAAAAAATATACGTATAGCTGGAACCAAGGAAAACGGAGGAGCCGCATGTGATTTATTTCTTTAAGGAAACATATGCTTACCACTAGTAGTCTGATTTTCTTGTAGTAGATCCAACAAATCACGTAAGACTTGTCTGTCCGTAGCATCAAAATCTTCATTATTATCCAATAGCTGAGGTCTTAAATGTAACACCTTTAAGACCAGATTCCTACAAAAAAGGTACAAATCCTTGATAAGGGTGAATTTATCCAAAGGCTGTACCGGAGAGAAGGTCAACCCTCTTTGTAATACTAGTAGTTCAGTAGAAGTCAATATATGTTTAGAAAGGTTAATAACATGCAGGCCCTCATTCATTACCTGGTGATCTGACAAGACCGCCCCCACACCATGATGGCAAGCTAGCGACGGGTATTCCTGCGTTGGTTCTGTGGTGTATATCTCCGACCTCTGTATCTGGTGGTTCTGACGAGAGAATGGTTTATGTCTACGGCCCCTTCTTGTGCGACGTCCAGCTCGCTTTCGGCTGATAATAAAAAATCACTTCCTGAGGTATACTCATGAGCCTGGACTGCCTCACGTGGGCCCTGCCCTGATTTCTGTATATGGGGTGTGGCCCTTTGGTTGCCTTGATGTTTCCAATGGAAAGCCCTCTGTGATTCAAAATCATTGCGATCTCTCAAAAATTTAGATTTTTTACGTCGAGTAATACCTGCATCAAATTTGTCCAAAATGTCCTTAAGTTTAAGCCTAAAGGGGTGAATCTGGGTACTCTCATCAAATGATGACAATCTACCTTCCAATTCCTTAATCTTGTTTTTAGTAGTCACAAGCAGTTTTCTGTCATGCTCAAGTAGCATATTCATAATAATATTTGAACAACGCATGAGACCCTGCTCCCATGTAGTACGAAAATTCTCAGATGGTTCCCATGCCGGGTAGATAGGTATTCTAAGGCCCCTCAGTATAATATTTAATTTTACATATTCCTCAAGGCTGCGAATATTCCACCATAACTTGATGCCTGTTTTATGAGATGCAATCAAGTCAGTGGTCAGTTGGGAAAAATCCGAGCTGGGAACCGGAGTATCAGTAGAAGAAAATATGCTTGATGACTGAGCCTGCCAGGCTGCCTCACGGGTATCCCAATCCATGTCGGCTGGTGAAACACACTATAACAATAATTATATTGAAGATAAAATCAATTAAAAACTCAGAACCAAGAAGCAATGAATCTGAAAAATAAAGAACAAGAAAACAATATATGAATGAATATATGGCCAACCAATAATTAGCCAACCAATGAAAATTACGTTTATAATAAAACGTGTGCTGCCCAAAAAGGAAAGGCCGCTCAGAAGAGAGGCTAGAGAAACATATATAATAATGTAAGATGTAGGGCGCACCAAATAATCACAAATGAATAAGGAGGTGCATATCGGTAGAAAAAACAACATCTGTGAGAAAAAGAAAGGAACTACCGTAGTAACGCACACTACTCAAATAATATAAAGTAGAAAAATATTAAATTTTATTGGTTACACAAAGAGTGAAATAAAACATAAGTAAAATCAAGGTGACTCTGGTCCCAAACGACCACCCGCAAACATGATGAAGATATATGATATACAATGTCTCAACAATAACAATAACAAAAGAAGTGGCTGAAGAAGCATATAATAATGAATGAATAACAAAGTAAATACAACCAATAATAATAAATCTAAACAACAAAAATATATATATAAATATATATTGGGATATGTATAATGATCAACCTTAATGAGCGAACCTGTATGGATAACAGAAGAGATAATGTGAAAAATATCAAAAATGTGAGCAATACCAGGTCGGGGGTGAGATAGTCCCCCGCCTGTGACCTGAAAAACAACTGCAAGCCAAAAATAAAGAGAGCCAAAAATGAAAAAAGCCACTAGCAAATAATGTTTACCCCAGAACAAACCTCATGATAAAGGCATGAGAGAGGGAGCGGGCAATCAGGACCCGAGGACACCGAGGTCCCACGCGTTCCGCCGCAGCATGTGCGGCTTCCTCAGGTTTAAATACCTTAAGAAGATGGGATCAGGGAGGTCAGCTGTGTGCCGTGCATAATGAATCTGGCAGGAAGTGATTTAAGCATGAACCAAGTAACCCAGATGTAAGGTGCAGACGTCTCTGCAATTAACTAAATACCACGCATGCGCGCAGTGGAACGCACATTGCGTCCACTGACACGCAAGTGTGGAAATAGAGAGGATGAATGCGCATGCGCAGCATCGGGTCAGAACGAAATGCAGCATTAACATGACAGAAAAATGCTCATAAAGCAATAGCCCCATAGTGGGAAACAATCAAATCCCATTCAGACCAGAGGCATGCATAGCAGGGATATCTAACGATATCATATCATGTAAAACCTGTATGGAGGTAAAAGCAATAATTAATTGGGAAAAAGGAATGTCAGAAGAAACATGAAATAGAATAAAGAATACTGAATCAAAAAATAGAAATAGAAAAAAAGGGGATGAAAAATAATAAAAAGTAAATAAAAATAATAATAAAGAAACATAATAAGTAAATATAAAAATAAATAGATAAATAATAATAAATAATAAATAAAGAATAATAAGTAACAAATATATATATATAACGAACAAGGACCGCTCCGGATGGGGAGTAGAAGAATTCAAAATTAGCAAATCCCAATAAATGGATAAAGGGATACCGTCCTCACTCAGGGAGAAACGCTTGGAATCCCCTACAGCCCCCCACACACCATACGATGCCTCTCGCTCGCTCTACACACAGTATGCCACTCCAGCACAAGCATCTCACTTGCCGGTTTGTCCAGTCATATCCTTCAGTCTCTGCTGCCAGTCTCAAATCAAGTGACCTGATGATGTCATGTGACCTGTAAATGTCACATGATCTTAAAATGCCTGCAGCGCCTTAAGTCTCCATTCATACCATAATGTGGAGCATCTGAGCGCTCCGGCTCCATTGTTATTTTCAGCTACACCTGTGTCCTAGGGACATACCCTGACCTCCCAGAGCAGTGGGAGAGATCCCAAATGCAATACTGTCCCGCTGGATCTGTTGGGAGGAATGCTCATGGCTTATCTTCTCATGATCCTAAGGGTCCCATCACACTCTTCAATGTCCCAGTGATCCCAACAACGATCCGACGTGGATGGGATCGCTGGGACATTGTTAGCTGATTGCTGGTGAGCTGTCACATGGGCAGACTCACCAGCGATCAGGACCAGCGAGCACACTGGTATCCAGGGTAAACATAGGGTAACTAAGCACTGCGCCGTGCTTAGTAACCCGATGTGTACCCTGGATGCCAGCTCCCAGTTTCTGCTGTACCGCGCTGGGAGCTCGCTGATCGTTGGTCTCCGGCTGATACACGCACCGATGCGCGCTGGCCAGCGGGACACCAACGATGAAAAAATGGTCCAGGCCATTCGACGACGATCAGCAATATCCAGCAGGAGGGCCGGTCGTGTCACATGTAGCGAGATCGCTGGCTAGGTCACAAAATCGGTGACTCTTCAGCGATCTCGCTTAGTGTGACGGGGGCTTAAGTGGTCATTGCTCCAAATAATGCTCTATATCAGTATGGAGGATTTTCATTACTCCAAGAATTCTTAATGTTAGGAAGGAAGTTTCACAAAGTTGTACTTCAACAAGATGTTATCACCTGGAGAGTTAGATTCTTGAAACTTTCAGTCCACATAAGCATGAAGTATAGCACGGACTGATGAAGGTGGACAAAGTGGAGCAGCGCATCGTATAAAGGCTGAACAGCAACTGGAGGAGAAGAGAAATGGATCACAGAGAAGCTGGAGAATCACTGAAGGGAGAACGATTAAGCACAGCAGAGTAGATTGGCTGATGTAGCAGAGCTGAGTAGGTTAGCACGCTCACAGTGCAGATAAGCTCAGCAGCACAGCAGAGATTAATGTGTCAAGTAATGATGAAAGCTGCCAAAGCTTGCAAATCTGAGGAATGTAGGTGTCCCAAAAAGACACTGTAGAGATAGACCAAAAGAGGGGCATACGTGCCAGGACAAAAGAGGAGCATACGTGCGAGACCAAAAGAGGGGCATATGTGCCAGGACAAAAGAGGGTCATATGTGCCAGGACAAAAGAGGGGCATACGTGCCAGACCAAAAAGGGGCATACGTGCCAGGACAAAAGAGGGGCATACGTGCCAGGACAAAAGAGAAGCATACGTGCGAGACCAAAAGAGGGGCATATGTGCCAGGACAAAAGAGGGGCATATGTGCCAGGACAAAAGAGGGGCATACGTGCCTGGACAAAAGAGGGGCATACGTGCCAGGACAAAAGAGGGGCATGCGTGCCAGGACAAAAGAGGAGCATACGTGCCAGACCAAAAGAGGGGCATATGTGCCTGGACAAAAGAGGGGCATATGTGCCTGGACAAAAGAGGGGCATATGTGCCAGGACAAAAGAGGGGCATATGTGCCAGGACAAAAGAGGGGCATACGTGCCAGACCAAAAGAGGGGCATACGTGCCAGGACAAAAGAGGGGCATACGTGCCAGGACAAAAGAGAAGCATACGTGCGAGACCAAAAGAGGGGCATATGTGCCAGGACAAAAGAGGGGCATATGTGCCAGGACAAAAGAGGGGCATACGTGCCTGGACAAAAGAGGGGCATACGTGCCAGGACAAAAGAGGGGCATGCGTGCCAGGACAAAAGAGGGGCATACATGCAAGACCAAAAGAGGGGCATATGTGCCTGGACAAAAGAGGGGCATATGTGCCAGACCAGAAGAGGGGCATATGTGCCAGACCAAAAGAGGGGCATATGTGCCAGGACAAAAGAGGAGCATACGTGGAAGACCAAAAGAGGGGCATATGTGCCAGGACAAAAGAGGGGCATATGTGACTGGACAAAAGAGGGGCATATGTGCCAGGACAAAAGAGGAGCATACGTGGAAGACCAAAGAGGGGCATATGTGCCAGGACAAAAGAGGGGCATATGTGCCAGGACAAAAGAGGGGCATATGTGCCAGACCAAAAGAGTGGCATATGTGCCAGACCAAAAGAGGGGCATACGTGCCAGGACAAAAGAGGGGCATACGTGCCTGGACAAAAGAGGGGCATACGTGCCTGGACAAAAGAGGGGCATATGTGCCAGGACAAAAGAGGGGCACATGTGCCAGACCAAAAGAGGGGCATATGTGCCAGGACAAAAGAGGGGCATTTGTGCCAGGACAAAAGAGAGGCATATGTGCCAGGACAAAAGAGGTGCATATGTGCCAGGACAAAAGAGGGGCATATGTGCCAGACCAAAAGAGGGGCATATGTGCCAGGACAAAAGAGGGGCATATGTGCCAGACCAAAAGAGTGGCATATGTGCCAGACCAAAAGAGGGGCATACGTGCCAGGACAAAAGAGGGGCATACGTGCCAGGACAAAAGAGGGGCATACGTGCCTGGACAAAAGAGGGGCATATGTGCCAGGACAAAAGAGGGGCACATGTGCCAGACCAAAAGAGGGGCATATGTGCCAGGACAAAAGAGGGGCATTTGTGCCAGGACAAAAGAGAGGCATATGTGCCAGGACAAAAGAGGTGCATATGTGCCAGGACAAAAGAGGGGCATATGTGCCAGACCAAAAGAGGGGCATATGTGCCAGACCAAAAGAGGGGCATACGTGCCAGACCAAAAGAGGGGCATACGTGCCAGACTAAAAGAGGGGCATATGTGCCAGACCAAAAGAGGCGCATACAAGCCAGACCAAAAGAGGGGCATATGTGCCAGACCAAAAGAGGGGCATACGTGCCAGACCAAAATAGGGGCATACGTGCAAGACGAAAAGAGGGGCATATATGCCAGGACAAAAGAGGGGCATATGTGCCAGACCAAAATAGGGGCATACGTGCCAGACCAAAAGAGGGGCATATGTGCCAGACCAAAAGAGCGGCATATGTGCCAGACCAAAAGAGGGGCATATGTGCCAGGACAAAAGAGGGGCATTTGTGCCAGGACAAAAGAGAGGCATATGTGCCAGGACAAAAGAGGGGCATATGTGCCAGGACAAAAGAGGGGCATATGTGCCAGACCAAAAGAGGGGCATATGTGCCAGACCAAAAGAGGGCATACGTGCCAGACCAAAAGAGGGGCATATGTGCCAGACTAAAAGAGGGGCATATGTGCCAGACCAAAAGAGGGGCATACAAGCCAGACCAAAAGAGGGGCATATGTGCCAGACCAAAAGAGGGGCATACGTGCCAGACCAAAATAGGGGCATACGTGCCAGACCAAAAGAGGGGCATACGTGCCAGGACAAAAGAGGGGCATATGTGCCAGACCAAAATAGGGGCATACGTGCCAGACCAAAAGAGGGGCATATGTGCCAGGACAAAAGAGGGGCATACGTGCCAGACCAAAAGAGGGGCATATGTGCCAGAACAAAATAGGGGCATATGTGCCAGACCAAAATAGGGGCATACGTGCCAGGCAAAAGAGTGGCATATGTGCCAGGACAAAAGAGGGGCATATGTGCCAGACCAAAAGAGGGGCATATGTGCCAGACCAAAAGAGGGGCATATGTGCCAGACCAAAAGAGGGGCATATGTGCCAGACAAAAGAGGGGCATATGTGCCAGACCAAAAAGGGGCATAGTGCCAGACCAAAAGAGGGGCATACGAGCCAGACCAAAAGAGGGGCATATGTGCCAGACCAAAAGAGGGGCTTAATGATATTATGGCACTGAATTGACACACTATTCATGCCCTTTGAAATCCATGTAGCTCAGCTGCAAGTTAGCACTTGGGTTAATCCTGATTGTAGCAATTTTTTATATTTTGTTTTGGACAATTATATGTTTTGGCACTGACCACATATACTATTCATATCTATGCATTCATTATAGCTCAATTGTTTTGAAACAATTTATATATTTATCTATTTTAAAGAATTTTTTTGAGCTATAATAAATTGTCTATTTATTTGCTATATCAGTATGGACATCTAGTATGGGCAATTAATTTTGTGCAACTTTAACTTATTTGGTGGTCTAAAAAATTTTTCCTTCCTCCCATTTACCTGCTTGGTCTGTGGTTACTCTGTATAATTTCATGTTACTGTGTGTATTTATTGATTAATTATTAAAATTATTGTCTTATTCAAAACTCTGGACCCCTTGCTTTCTCTTTTGCACTTGGTGGTTATACGTGTGATCTATTGTGTATACAGAGTTATTTAATATTTATTCCTGATTGGGATTTTTTGTAGTTTCTGTATATACAACATGTAGGTGATACTGCTACTGCTGTATATACGATATATAGGAAATGCTGTTGAGTATCACCTATATAATGTATATAGAGAAGTAGCAGTGTCACCTACATAACGTATATAAAGCAGTCTGTAAACATCATATAGGTGATACTGCAATTATATAAGCCAGTAGCAGTATCACCTACATATTGTATACAGACTGCTCTAAATACAATATATAGGGGATGCTGCTGTATATACATTATATAGGTTACACTGCTACTACAGCATCCTTACATAACATATATACAGCACTAGCAGTATCACATATATTGTATATACATGGAATCATTTATCTTGGGACTTACCCAGATGAGGGGGAAATTGATAAGGAGCTGAAGCACGTGCAGCATCGGACATGCAGAGGAGAGGAGCGGATCCCGAATTTTGCCACTGATGGTGAGCAGGAAAAAAACTTTTGAATAAAACCTGCATGCGTTCACTATCTTGCTTGCCCGCGTTCAGGGACGTCGCGGCTGCCGTGCACTCGTCACTACAAGAGCCGCGCGCAGCTGCTGTGTGCGCGTCATCATAAGGGCCACCGCGCCCGCCATGCATGATTTCACATGTGATGATAAAGGCTGCTAGGGCTTCTCCCTAGCAACAACAGAATTCAATGCATAACATAGAAATACATAACAGGTTGTTCCCATTCATGGGACACAACACTCCCCATCTGAAATCTTCAGATTTCACAATGTCTCTGTATGACGTGACGAGTCATTGCTGTCCAATGCCAACATGGAACCTGAAAAGAGGAGAAAGAAGAAAACACTATGCAACAATAATGCAACAATTCAAGTCCATATTTGAGCGATGACGCGTAGTCCTTGAATAAGAAATGAAAAAAAGGAATATGAGTTCAATAGAAAAACTCATCTTAGGATTGGGGAAGCCGCAACAAGCCAATTCTTCCACCAACCCAACAATCCAATGGTAAATAAACAAGAAAGGCAGCCTCACCGTGTCCTCTTGGTATAACTCAGTCCGTCTTGCAATGTTATGGGTCTCCAACCAATAGCCGTGACTAAGGCTTCACATAAGAAAATTAGTAATGGTGAGTCCCAAGAATAATAAAATCCTCAAATTTATTGAAAAAAGATTAAAAGATCATACAGGTTGGGGATACATCTCAAGAGTAATGATGTGGGCATGGCTTGCAATGAGTGCTATGACCATTTGGCAAGGTGTGTGTCTTGTAGGAAAATATAGTGTAAGGTCTCTTCATTTTGTCTACGCAGACCCAGCCTAGTTTGAAGTGCTGAGCAAATGGTGCGTTGTGTGGGCTGTTGATTTGCTGGCGTACCTTGTGTAAATGGAGGATTTCTTTCCCAAGTAGAATCAGGATTTCTGCGTTTTGATCGAGAGCTGGAATCTTGCTGGCTATAGTCTTCAGGTGAGGGTGATGAAGAGTGGCTTCCGGTGTTGGGATCTCTTCCTTGTTGGATGGAATCTGATTGCACTCAACGAGTGTGGGTAGAGGTATTTCTATGGCGTTTTCAAGAGATGCTAACATGAGACCACTGGCCCTTCTTCCGATGACTTCTGAGATGCTGCTACAGGAGCCTAAGGTGTATTGGTAGGCGTTTTCCTTTAAATCGAACAGATCAAAGAGTTCTGACCTTGCTAGTGATCGGTTGCTCTGATCGTCCAGGATGCTATGCACCTTCACGGCCTTCTCTGGGTGACCCTTGGGATATACCTTTACCAGGCAAATCTTCGCACAAGACTTGTCCCAAAGACCTTCTCCGCAGACTTCCGTGCATGAAGATGATGCTGCGAGATGGCTTGTTGCTTGGCCTGTACTCTCCCCGCCATGGCTTGTGGTGGGAGAAGGTGTAGGTGTAGGGTTAAGTTGGGATGGATGGAGTTCTTGTACATGGTCCTCGCTGTCACACTCCATACACTTGATTGAACCATACAGTCATTAGCAAGGTGTTTGGTAGAAGCACAACATCTGAAGCACACTCCAAACTTCTTTAGAAGCTCCTTGCATTCTTGGAGTGGTTTCTTTCTGAAGCCAATACATTTCAGCGGATACGGCTTTCTGTGGATGAGATATTGACGGTTTGGATTCTTGACTCTTTCACCCTTGTCGTCCCTTGTCAAGAACTGATGCTGGTGTGGGAAGAATGTCAGTCTTTTTTACCGATACTGGGCCTCTACGTTTTCTGTCAATTTGACGAGGGCTCTCATATTTAGGAGCTGGTGAAGCTGTGCTGGTGGATTCTCCACAGGTGAAGCTTGGGTCGACCTTACGCTCTGCAGTGTCTTTGATGAACTCGCAGAAGTAGGAGAACAGAGGAAAGGACACCTAGTGTTCCTTTTTGTAACTTGTCCCTAGCGTAGTCCACCTATCTTGCACGTTATATGGCAGCTTGGCGACTATGGGTTTCACCCCACATGCGGTGTTTAGGTAGCTGAGGCCAGGTAGATGTGTGTCTGTCTTGGCCAGCTGGAGTTCGAACAGCAGGTCACTGAGTTCCTGGAATTTTGAAGCGGATATTTTGGGAAACTCCTGTAATTGTTTGAGCAGTGCATCTTCTATAGCTTCAGGACTGCCGAAACCTCTCTCTAGTTTGTCCCATGCAGTCGTGAGACCAGCCGCTGGATCGCTGATGTAAACGGATCTGAGTCTCTTGATTCGCTCTGTGGATTGTGGTCCCAGCCACCTTATCAGCAGGTCCAGCTCTTCAGCAGCAGTAATGCCAAGGTCACTAATTGCGGTTTTAAAGGCACACTTCCACCCTTTGTAGTTTTCGGGTTGGTCGTTGAACCTTGTGAGACCGGTGTTGGTGAGTTCTCGGCGAATCATGTACCTCGCAAAGTCGGACTTTGGGAGAACCCATCGCTGGCTGAGTAGTGCTGTTCACTTTGGTTGTAGTTTCTTGGTTCAAAAACGTAGGAAAGTATGAAGTGGCATAAGCGATTAACCCAGCAACCGGTTTGTTGTATGCAGTCTCTGTCGTATGCGACGCTGGAGCCATGCAGTTGTCAAAGGTATAGTGACTTGCCATCATGTTAGGTTGCATGTAGACGTCGGCATATGGAGTTTGCTGAGGTGCAGTGTTTGGCTGTGTGTGAATGAGATTCAGGTTTGGACATTGGTTGTGCACTAGACTGACCTTGAAAACTGGGAGCTGCAGGTGGATTAGTATCCTGGTGCCCTGGAGAAGTGTCAGAACTGACAGGAATGTTAGTGGTAGTTGGTGGTTCATTGTTGTTTTGGCTTAGTACATAGTCTCTTGTGCGCTTAAGGGGGTCTTCTGTATCGATCTCACATGAGCTGATACAGTCCTTTTGACTTCACTTAGAGATTGTTCAAAGACCTTTAACCTTGCAACGACTGTGGCATGTTCACATTACTTCTCTAGGACTTCTATTTCTGCCTTCTTACATGCAGACTCAGCTACCATGTCTGCCTTTTTACGTGCAGACTTAGCTTCCATGTCTGCTTTCTTTTGGGCAAAGACGGCATGCACTTTCGTAGTTTCCGCTTCAGCATGCGCTCTTCTAATCTGTTCACTGAGGGTAGAGAATTTTGATGCACTTGATCTGGATGAGTGCCTTGAGTACTTAGTGGACCTGGATTTGTGGGTTGACGCTTCCGACATCTGCGTGATTTTTGCTTCCTTTTCATTCACGATGTCGCGCACAGTGCAGTCTTGTTTAGAATTAAGTTGTTGAAAGCTCTGAAGTTCCTTTAGAGACTCTGGTGTGTTTAGTCTCACCAAGACTGAGGAATATTTCTCACAAGTGTCCTTGAAAGACTGGTATGCTGAGCACAATCGTTCCAGGGCTCCCTCTGGTGGTAACTCAAGAGCGCTAGGCATAGATAAGACAGTCACTTGATTCTGTATTCTTTGCCATAGGAACGATACACTGGAAAGTAATTCACATTTGGCGGTTTCTAGATTGTCTTTGACCTTCCATGTAGGTTCAGTCAAGCGCTTGGATCTTTCAAGGAAGGCTGCATGAGATCCTGTGTCTTTTTCTTGCTGTTGTAAATCAGGCAGAGAATTAGAGATCCTTTCTATATTTGCCATTGAAAATAGGAATGCCAAGGATGAGGGCTGTTCTACTCCTAGCTGCAGAGGAGCTCACATACAATGTTGCTATTTATAAGCAGCACAGGCAGTGTCTGCAGACAACTGAGACAATGCTGTGAGGGCTTGAGTCCACCAAAACAGGAGGTGCTTGTGCAGAATGGTTCTGGAGCGTGGGATCCCCCTCACTCATGTCCATACCAGCACTGGGGTTGGCTTTCCAAGACAACCACTGACTATGAAAGTAAAAATCACTTGGGATCAGAACAATTTTTTTTAAAGGCAGTTTGGCTGATTTCAATGTTTTTCCCTCCTGTGAACCCATAGAAGAGAAGAAAAAGTTGTATGATTTTATCATCTCTTTGTACTACGAACATCCACATCCATTGGTTTAACATGACCAGACTTGGGTCCTTTTTCATCTGCACTAGTGATGTAGCATTGCCCTTCACCTCTAATGACGTTGACATAAATCTGAAAATATCAGAATATTGTTTACAACCCTTCATCTGAAAACTTTACTTACTTTACTGAACTCAGAAATGTAGGCAATCATCTAAAAAGTGTTTTCTGTCACTGCGACCAGTTTCCCCAAAGCTGTAGGGTGGTTTTCAAACCTTTACTGTGACCATTCCTAGGTCCAACTTGACCAGTTATGGGAATTTGTTCACCTTTAATACTCAAACTATTAAATGTTGTACATACATTCCAAACTTTACATATCTGGGTGCAGACATTCAAACCAAAAAGTTGTTGACATGTTTTCCATCAGAAATCACCTTTTCCCCAAAACCTAGATGGATTAAATGGCCACATATTGTCCAATCATTTCAATTTTTCAGAAGCAACATGATCTGTTCGTATATGGGAACCCTAGCTGGATGGAGGTTTATTTTATTGCTCTCAGGTGTGAGTGTCTCCATTACCTAACACAAATACTCAATAAAAATATGGTGTCACTCATCGACCTGGCAGAACAAGATGGAGCACCATGACCATTAATGATGAAAGATTTTCCATTTTTGGAGCTGAAGACTCTTTAAACTAATCACACTTGTAATCTTTTAAAGGGCAAATGTGCGGTGACGTTCAAAGGTGTGGTGAATTCTTGGACTGAAACGCAAGATCCAAATATGACATCGACTATTTTGGCTGCAAAAAGGGAATTGAGGAACTCCAGTAAAACCTTAACAAATATTTGCTCAATGTCTACAAAATGCATGGTTGCATGCCAGGGTTCCTCACCACATAGAGTCACATCACACAAAAGTAGTTATAGTAACTCCATTGTTTACCAAAACAAGGAGCGAGTGTAACGGGTATTGTAAATGCCCTCATGAATCACAGGACGCTCCGAAATCTCCAAAATATCTTTCTTTAGAACCTTGAGCACCTGAATGCCAAAAACATGTCAACAGTCGAGGAGAAGACTATGAAGTGGCTGAGTCTGAATATCTAGGCGATCATTTGTGTTCACTTTTGCTATGGAGATGAGAAAAATGTTTTTTTCTTTTTCACAAGTAAACTGATATTTTATCCAGTAATGAAAACTGAATTTGAACTTGTGAAGAAAATCTGTGACAAAGACTCAATGTGTGAGGTGTTAAATAAAACCTCACGGAGGCCAGGGATATGAAAATGTGACACGATGAAACAGATCCATCGATGACATCTACATCTGATCTTTTCTAACCTTTGACATGTCATTAAAACATGTCAGTGAGCTGTTTCTTCCACTGATCATGAGAATGAAGGACTCGAGATTACTTCTAAACTCAAAACCCCTAATTTATCAGTTGTTTCATAGACTTGAATGGGCAAAACATTTCAAGATCAATGCTTGGCTCTAAACCAAAGAACATTACCAATAAGACTCCATACTCAGTAGGTTGCCCTGCCAATGCAGTAAAATCAGCCAATCTGGAAAGCAATGAAGCTCCACATTAGATCATCTCTAGAACATGTTCATTAAGGTGGTTCTCCTTGGAAGCGGGGCTACGTGGCTGGCTATAGGTCCTTTTCTGGTGCCTTTTTCTAAGATTAAGTGCAGGATATTTTTAATTGGTGGCTAATCTGGGCCACTGATGTGGATGTATGCTCAAATGCTCAAAGCAGAAGATTCAGGGAGTGCACCGGGTGACTCTAATAGTCATCCAATCAGGTGGTCATTAACTCAGGATCGATATCAAAGGTTGAGCAGTTTGAGAGACCCAGGAGTGATGATCTTGGGTTGCTCGAACTATGCTAGTATGGGACGTCCACTTCAGTTTTAGGCCCATTTGCCCAGTTCTTCAAACCTTCTTACGTTTGGCACAAACCCTTCGGGACATTTTAAATTTTTCCGGCTGAAAGCTCAGTCAGTATTTACACTTAAAAAACGCCAATATTTATTTTTATTGTTTCACTTTTGTGTCACCTTTTCATGTGTGCCCTTTTCATAAGGACTTTTTAGGGTATCGATTCCCTCCTCCTAATCCATGTTGTGGGACTGTGAGGCCATCAAGTTCCTCTTCCCCTGGTAAACCCGGGGTTGTTTTCCACCAAAAGGATAATAAATCCAGACTGAGCTCCTAGTTCCTAGTAGGGTGGCAGCACAGGTGGATGCCTTATGCACGACCAGCTCTTCCTAATCTTTGGCAATCCTTGACTCTCGCTGTGGCCTTTTGGTCTGAATTGACAGGTTTATTGGGGACCCTTCTGTAAGGAAAGGGACGTCGCCATTTTGTATAGGGCCTATACCAGCCTCCATTTTGTTGGTTCACAGAGCCACAAACTTCTAACTACACGGGGCCTATTAGCATATCCAGTACGACTGGTTTTGATGTCCACTATGAATCTAAAGGGCTTTAACATGCTAATTAGTTTAGGCCAGTGTCTGAATAAGATGGTCAGTCGTATGTTAAATGGCTCAAACTTAAGCCAGTATTTCCTTCTCCATATGAATTGCAGGCCAGTTAATATGCGTGCTTCAAAGCAAAGGGGAAGGGCCTAGCAAACTTAAGAACTGTAGCATGGACAGGCTGGATTCATTCCATTTTACACACAGAAGCCAAGAAGATGGTCTAGGAAGGGCCAAAAGAAAACGGATTTGTCTTGCCAAGGGAGCAGCCGCACATGCTTTGGGGACTGTCCAGCAACTGAAGACTTACCTGGGGATCGCAGAGCTCCCTGCCTCCCCATGACCATACAACCCGGGAATATTGATCTATAGCTTATACCTTTAAGCCTTGTACATTATCGTTGTATTTTTTCTCTGACTGCAAATCCATTGTAATTACGTTGTATAGCTTTACTGTATATTTCTGTAATTATCTAGTGCGCCCTTAAGGCAAATAAACCATAAAATTAATCTTGGGCTGATGCTTTTACTCTGATCACGAATCTTAGAATACACAGTGGGTAACAGGGCACCCTCCTCGGCGGCCATTTGCTCTAGGTGCAGTTCCCTTACTGACCTGAGAGACAAAGGGGGCGCCGGAGAGCTGTACCTGTGGAGTTACGTCCCATTGGTGACGTGGGAGGAAAGGGGATCGTCCGTCGCATTTGGTAGCGGCGGTGGTATCAGAAGCTGTGATACCCAGGCTACCATGTGGCGGTCGGCTTAGTTCCTCACACCTTCTCTGAACACATCCTTATGCGCCCTTTGTAAAACTGTTCACTTTTTTGTGTGCACTTGGGAGGAGAGCATAATCTTGATTGATCTTTAAAGAAATGTATCCCTAGATTATCTGTAATCTGCATCATCTATCAACTGTGAAGAGCATAAGAGTAGAATTTTCTGTCAGTTTCTAGCGACATCCATTGGAAAACTGCACGAATTCTGCAATCAGTGGTGCAACACGGGAACTCATATTCTGGACATATAGACATTGTATGCTCAAAAAATCCCTCTGCCTAATGCCAGGAGAGCATAAAATGGCGGACCCTCTTACGTACTTATTAAACTGGGGCCCGGGTCTTCAACTTTCTCTTCTATGAATGTGACTTCCATCCAGCTCCCCTGCTTTGTGGGTCTTGACATCTTCCGATTCTCCCAACTCCATCTTGGATGCTCCTGATTACAGTCTGTACTATTGACATCATCCTTCACGTTCTCCCTCTTTTTTGGAAACTTCTATATTTAATATATTAATTGTAAGAATTAAAAAAAAATATTTTTGTCATATTTTTGCAAATAGAAATGTGTCAGATATTTTCCATACAGGATGATACAAACAAGAATTTTACAGCCGTCGAGAAGCCCACTGTGGATTGTATAAAGGGCTCGACGTATGATGGCTAATCTGGACGTAACTTGCATTTTTTCCATTGTGAAGCATATTTTAGTCATGCATGTAATTCAGTTGTACATCATCCAAGTGTTTCATTTGGAACTTGATCCAATCCACAAAGTCAGTAAAAATATCAGAAGCTTTTGTATTTTTTTCTTCCTCGAAACCTTCCAACAAGCCTAAATCCGGGGTGCAGACCTAAATCTTTGACTTGTGGGTGGGGGGTGCTTACTCACAGGTGCAGTACAACAAAATTTTGGCTTGAAGACGTCGAGGTAGTAAAAGTCATCTAATCATGAAACAAGTCTCTGAGGAAGTGTTACAGGTATGGAGTCACGAGGATCGTGGAAAGGCTTCCATTTGTAGATGTGCCAAAATAAAATGTTATTACTGAAGTCCCTTGGCTGAACCAGAGGCAAAATACCTCGAGGTCATGTGGCTCTTTGGGATAGTGGGTGGAATCCTAAAAAACATTCATTTTCAATGTCCCAACAATTTCTTTTAGAAAAAAAAACAAATAACAACAACCTACAAGGATTACATTTGGCCATGTGTGCTCGGGCCACCTGTGACTCGTCACCAAAAGGCTCCATTTCTACAGAAGGGATGGCACGAGAATACAAGCAAGGACAATGCTTCCCTGGATGTTCTGTTATTCAATATTCCATAACACAAACAAAGAATAAAATAAAGTGGTAATTACATCATCACAAGGTGCAACAAAAGGAATGAAATCTATCGATAAATAAAAATCAATAGAAGAGGATGAGGCATCGTTAGGAATTGGGATCATAGTGTATAAGGAAATGTTATGATATCAGTAAAAGAAACAATACCAGCTAAAAAAATCCATCCGTCTGAGTGCTGATGTGTGAGTGTGAGGAGGAGTAGTAACACCAGAGGAGTCGGAGTGCTGATGTGTGACTGTGAGGAGGAGTAGTCACACCAAAAGTGTCTGAGTGCTGATGTGTGAGTGTGAGGAGGAGTAGTAACACCAGAGGAGTCTGAGTGCTGATGTGTGAGGAGGAGTAGTAACACCAGAGGAGTCTGAGTGCTGATGTGTGACTGTGAGGAGGAGTAGTCTCACCAAAAGTGTCTGAGTGCTGATGTCATGTATAGTGTACAGTTCCTATAGCATCTTGTGCTTGGGTGCGAGGAAAACACAGGAGACACAGGTTGAAATGAAATGACTTGTATTACTTCATACAAGCATGCTGAAAAGTTCACACAGTTTGCAGGAACAGCGACAGGAGACACAGCAGGCCAGAGTAACTTCAAGCTCTACAATAAATCTCCAAAGCAGGTTCAGGATCTCTTCTCTGTACCGTAATTCCTCTGCAAACATGGATTCACCAAACAGCAGGTTTCCAGAGTCCAAAAGTGTTCCAAGGTTCCTCAGTAGGGAATAGCTGGAGTACAAGTCCAAGGCTTCCAGGAGTCAGATCACAGACTGACTGAGGCTTGATTCAGGAGCACTGATTGTTCAGCTGAGGCTGCTTAAGAAGCAAGAGGGAAGAATCAGGGCGGGAACATGAAAACTGGAAACTCCATATTAACTGAGGGCAAGAGCTGCAGAAAGACAGAAAGCAAAATGGCCGACGGAAAACTGAGTTTCAAGGAACATGTCAACAGAGACAAAGAACCTTACAGCTGATGTGTGAGTGTGAGGAGGAGTAGTAACACCAGAGGAGTCTAAGTGCTGATGTGTGAGTGCGAAGGGAATAGTCACACCAGAGGAGTCTGAGTGCTGATATGTGAGTGTGAGGAGAAGGAGTAGTAACACCAGAGGAGTCTGAGTGCTGATGTGTGAGTGTGAGGAGGAGTAGTAACACCAGAGGAGTCTGAGTGCTGATATGTGAGTGTGAGGAGGAGTAGTCACACCAGAGGAGTCTGAGTGCTGATATGTGAGTGTGAGGAGGAGTAATAACACCAGAGGAGTCCGAGTGCTGATGTGTGAGTGTGAGGAGGAGTAGTCACACCAGAGGAGTCTGAGTGCTGATGTGTGAGTGTGAGGAGTAGTCACACCAGAGGAGTCTGAGTGCTGATGTGTGAGTGTGAGGAGGAGGAGTAGTCACACCAGAGG
This sequence comes from Oophaga sylvatica, assembly GCA_033576555.1. Taxonomy (NCBI): domain Eukaryota; kingdom Metazoa; phylum Chordata; class Amphibia; order Anura; family Dendrobatidae; genus Oophaga; species Oophaga sylvatica. The sequence goes on from JARQOD010000850.1 coordinate 47,114, forward strand.
AGTCTGAGTGCTGATGTGTGAGTGTGAGGAGGAGTAGTCACACCAGAGGAGTCTGAGTGCTGATATGTGAGTGTGAGGAGGAGTAGTAACACCAGAGGAGTCCGAGTGCTGATGTGTGAGTGTGAGGAGGAGTAGTCACACCAGAGGAGTCTGAGTGCTGATATGTGAGTGTGAGGAGAAGGAGTAGTAACACCAGAGGAGTCTGAGTGCTGATATGTGAGTGTGAGGAGAAGGAGTAGTAACACCAGAGGAGTCTGAGTGCTGATATGTGAGTGTGAGGAGGAGTAGTAACACCAGAGGAGTCCGAGTGCTGATGTGTGAGTGTGAGGAGGAGGAGTAGTCACACCAGAGGAGTCTGAGTGCTGATGTGTGAGTGTGAGGAGGAGTAGTCACACCAGAGGAGTCTGAGTGCTGATATGTGAGTGTGAGGAGGAGTAGTAACACCAGAGGAGTCTGAGTGCTGATGTGTGAGTGTGAGGAGGAGTAGTAACACCAGAGGAGTCTGAGTGCTGATGTGTGAGTGTGAGGAGGAGTAGTCACACCAGAGGAGTCTGAGTGCTGATGTGTGATTGTGAGGAGGAGTAGTCACACCAGAGGAGTCTGAGTGCTGATGTCTGAGTGTAAGTAGGAGTAATCACACTAGAGGAGTCTGAGTGCTGATGTGTGAGGAGGAGTAGTCACACCAGAGAAGTCAGAGTGCTGATATGTGAGGAGGAGTAGACATACCAGAGGAGTTTGAGTGCTGGTTTGTGAGGAGTAGCTGTACTATAGAAGTTGAGTGGTGACATGTGGGGAGGAGGATTCACACCAGAGGAGTCTGAGTGCTGATATGTGAGTGTGAGGAGTAGTCACACTAGAAGTGTCTGAGTGCTGAAGTGTGAGGACGAGCAGTCATACAAGAGGAGTCTGAGTGCTGATGTGAAATGGGGGGCCAGGGCTGTAATTATGGCTAACGGTGGCTGCTTTGGGCACCCTGGCCCTCCGTCACATAAACACTATGTCCCTTCTGTTGTGCACCTGGTGGTCCACTTACTTGTAAATCAGGGTCGACTCTGTGCTGCTGGGGCTTCCTTCTTTTAAGCACCACACAATGACAGTCAGGTCCAAAACCATTTTCAGCAAAACACTTTTACTCAGCTCGTCCAGTTTAGTCACAGAAACAGCACAAGATTCTTTGAAGAATATCACCATTCTGTTCCCTGTACTGTCCCTTTTTCCCTCTCCAATGGTGAAGTGGAAGGATGGCTCTTCCATTCCTTACCAGGTCGTAGGCCTCAGACGTTAAGGGTGGTTCCCACGAAGTTAGCTGCTACCATTGTTATGCTGCTTAGATGTTCCTCCACTATGTGTGAATGTCAGCTCTGAGGCCCTGGACTACTGGGCTCCTTGGCTTAAATGTTTCTGGACACGACTGTCCTGTCCTTGCCCCCCGGATCACACTCTAATGACTAACTCCAGGAAGCTCCCCAACACTACTCTCTCTTAGCCCCTCCTAATTAGCCTAATTTTATTGGTCTAACTAATTCCTATCCTATTCTATTGTATTCTACTGTGCTCCCCCTACTGGTCTAAGTCGTACACTTTCCCTATATCTACACAACATATAAACATACAGTACAGACCAAAAGTTTGGACACACCTTGTCATTCAAAGATTTTTCTGTATTTTCATGGCTGAATCACACTGAAGGCATCAAAACTATGAATTATCACATGTGGAATTATACATTACACTTTACAAAAAAGTGTGAAACAACTGAAAATATGTCTTATATTATAGGTTCTTCACAGTAGCCACCTTTTGCTTTGATTACTGCTTTGCACGCAGAAAAGGTGAACGGATGGACTCTACATGCCTGGTTCCCACCGTGAAGCATGGAGGAGGAGGTGTGATGGTGTGGGGGTGCTTTACTGGTGACACTGTTGGGGATTTATTCAGAATTGAAGGCATAGTGAACCAGCATGGCTACCACAGCATCTTGCAGCGGCATGCTATTCCATCCGGTTTGCGTTTAGTTGGATCATCATTTATTTTTCAACAGGACAATGACCACAGACACCTCCAGGCTGTGTAAGGGCTATTTGACCAAGAAGGAGAGTGATGGGGTGCTACTCCAGATGACCTGACCTCCACAGTCACCAGACCTGAACCCAATCCAGATGGTTTGGGGTGAGCTGGACCGCTCACCGCTTCAATTCTGAATAATCCCCAACAGTGTCACCAGCAAAGCCCCCCACACCATCACACCACCTCCTCCATGCTTCACGGTGGGAACCAGGCATGTAGAGTCCATCCGTTCACCTTTTCTGCGTGCAAAGCAGTAATCAAAGCAAAAGGTGAAGAACCTAGAATATAAGACATATTTTCAGTTGTTTCACACTTTTTTGTAAAGTGTAATGTATAATTCCACATGTGATAATTCATAGTTTTGATGCCTTCAGTGTGATTCTACAATTATCACAGTCATGAAAATACAGCAAAATCTTTGAATGAGAAGGTGTGTCCAAACTTTTGGTCTGTACTGTATATATATACATATATACACAATATATCAACATTACAAAACATATGGGGTATAACCGTTTTTACCAGGAACATATGAGGTACATCAGCTTTTAACATAGGAACATATGCAAGGCGAGCGGGGCATAAACTGGCCTCCATACACTCTCTACTGTACAGATGTGTAAAGAAAAGTAGTCAGAACAGAGGAGTCTAAGTGCTGATATATGTGGAGTTCCTATGTTAGTCCATATTATCCCATTGGTATCACTATTATGCCTTATACATTATTCATTTATTTTCATGATACCATCTTATAGTTATTTGAACTACATGTTTTGTTTGTTCTATACATTGTCTTTATGTTTTCTTTCAGTTCTCGCTCACTTGAGCGATGGTAATCCTCTGCAATTTATCCTCTCAAGTTTATTTTCAAGCTTATCTTCAACTTCAGTGATAATGTCCACAATTATTATTGTATATCTTACTTCTCTTACATTCTCTTTATTAAAGGGAACCTGTCACCAGTTTTGGCCGATATAAGATACGGCCACCACCTTTCTATAATGCTGTAGATAAACCTCCGATCCAACCTGAAAGATAAGAAAAATAAGCTTTATTTTACTCACCCTGGGGGCGGTCCGGTCCGATGGGTGTCGCAGGTCCAGGTCCGGCGCCTCCCATCTTCTCGCGATGCCGCCCTCCTGCTTTCTTCACAGGCTCCCCGGCATCGCGCTACTGGCATACTTATCTGCGCTTTTGAGGGCAGAGCAAATTCCTACAGTGCGCAGGCGCTGGGCCTTTCTGACCGTTCCCGGCCCCTGCGCACTGCAGTACTATGCTCTGCCCGATAAGTACACCTGCGCAGGAGCGCGATGCCGGGAAGCCATGAAACAAGCAGGAGGGCGGCGATCATAAGAGGATGGGAGGTGCCAGACCCGGACCTGCGACACCCATCGGACCGGACCACTCCCCCCCGGGTGAATATAATAAAACTTTTTTTCTTATCTTTCAGGTCGGATAGGGGGGCTTATCTACAGCATTATAGAATGCTCCATATCAGCCCAGAAAGTTGGTGGCTGTATCTTATATCAGCCAAACCCGGCGACAGGTTCGCTTTAATATCTCATTATATATGGTATTTCTATGTTTTATTTAGATAATCGTGACCAAGGCCTATGTCAGTCGAAACGTCGGTTCTGTTGTTTATGCCAAACATGTGTTAGTTATCACAATAAACTATGGATTACATCTTTGGAATCACGTGCCTTAAGGTTTTTCTATACAATATGAGGAGTAGTCACACCAGTGGCGTCTGAGTGCAGATATATGAGGAGTAGTAGTCACACCAGAGGAGTCTGAGTGCTGATGTGTGATTGTGAGAAGTAATAGCCATATCATAGGAGTCTGAGTGCTGATTTGTGACTTAAGGAGGCATAGCCACACCAGAGGTGTCACGACTCTGTTGTCGGTTATCCCGGGACCAGAAGCTCCTTCTCTGTTCCTAACTCTAGGTCGCTCTAGTTTGCTCTGTTCCCCGGATTACTGCTGATGGTGAAGATGCCATGGCCACGTACTTTGCCTTAGCTCCTGAATCCGCCTGCAGTGTGTACTCTTCCCCACCCAGGGAAGAGGGGAGTAGTAGTGTACCAAAATATACTAACCAGACTGACAAGGTAATATGAACAGGGATAAAGGAAGATACTAACCATACAAAATATACTCACACAAACAACAGAGGTAAACACTGGGGAATAAAGGATGGGCAAAAAAGAAAGAAAGAAAGGAGGCGAAGAAGGGAATCAACACATACCCAAAACCTTGCAACAGTCTCAGATAAATCCACTAATCGTCTTCTCAAACAACTATAACAAACCACTATCTCCTAATCATACAGCATAAGCTTGCTCTGACAATGAGTGCTAGCCAGGGCCCAGATTATATAGGAGATGGGAATGGATAACAGTGCACAGCTTAGAGCCTTAATGCAGGAAAGCGTCCAAGAGCTAGGGCAGCACGGTGGCTTAGTGGTTAGTAGGACATCATCTGCAAGGAGTTTGTATGTTCTCCCCATGTTTGTGTGGGTTTTCCTTCAGGTTCTCCAGTTTCCTCCCACATTCCAAAGACATACTGATAGGAAATGTAGATATTATTATTATTATTCATTTTTATGATATGAAGGTGAAGTGCTTCTAATCAGTGTAGGAGTAGGAGAAATCAGACACTGCTCTCTTCTGGCTCCTCTCTGTCATGGTAAACAAATGACAAGAGGAGTCTAAGTGTGAGGAGAAGTAGTCATACGAGAGGAGTCAGAGTGATGGTTTGTGAGTGTGAGGAGGAGTAGTCACACTAGCGGAGGCCCAATGTAGATGTGAGAGTCTGAGGAGGAGTAGTCACACCAGAGGAGGCTGAGTGCTGATGTGTGAGTGTGAGGAGGAGTAGTCACACCAGAGGAGGCCGAGTGCTGTGGTGTGAGAGTGAAGAGGAGTAGTCACACCAGAGGAGTCTGCCTGCTGTGGTGTGAGTGTGAGGAGGAGTAGTCACACCAGAGGAGTCTGCCTGCTGTGGTGTGAGTCTGAGGAGGAGTAGTCACACCAGAGGAGGCTGAGTGCTGATGTGTGAGTGTAAGGAGGAGTAGTCACACCAGAGGAGTCTGCCTGCTGTGGTGTGAGTGTGAGGAGGAGTAGTCACACCAGAGGAGTCTGCCTGCTGTGGTGTGAGTCTGAGGAGGAGTAGTCACACCAGAGGAGGCTGAGTGCTGATGTGTGAGTGTAAGGAGGAGTAGTCACACCAGAGGAGTCTGAGTGCTGTGGTGTGAGTGTGAGGAGGAGTAGTCACACCAGAGGAGTCTGCGTGTGCCTAGTATTAATATACTGGAATACTGTGTTCACTTTTGGGCTCCACATTTTAAAAAAAATTCAACAAACTGGAGCAAGTTCAGAGAAGAGCCACCAGAATGGTGACCGGTCTGCAAACCATGTCCTATGAGGAACGGTTACAGGATTTGGGAATGTTTAGCTTGCAAAAAAGAAGACTGAGAGGAGACTTAATAGCTGTCTAGAAATATCTCAAGGGCTGTCACATTGTAGAAGGATCATCTTTATTCTCATTTGCACAAGGAAAGACTAGAAGCAATGGGATGAAACTGAATGGGAGGAGACACAGGTTAGATATTAAAAAAAAAAATTTTGACAGTTAGGGTGATCAATGAGTGGAACAGGCTGCCACAAGAGGTTACATAGTTACATAGTTATTAAGGTTGAAGGAAGACTTTAAGTCCATCTAGTTCTCCCCATATCCTATCCTAACCTGCCCTAACATGTTGATCCTGAGGAAGGCAAAAAAACCCAAGTGGCAAACAGTAAGCTTCACATTGGGGAAAAAAATTCCTTCCCGACTCCACATACGGCAATCAGACTAGCTCCCTGGATCAACGCAGTATCTAGGAAACTAGTGAATATAGCCTGTAATATTATACTTTTCAGAAAGGATCCAGTCCCTCTTAAATTTTAGTAAGGAATCACTCATTACAACATTAGATGGCAGAGAGCTCCATAGTCTCACTGCTCTTACAGTAAAGAATCTGCATCTGTGATTATGGCTAAACCTTCTTTCCTCCAGACGTAGAGGATGCCCCCTCGTCCCCGTCACAGGTCTAAGAGTAAAAAGATCATTAGAAAGGTCTTTGTACTGTCCCCTCATATATTTGTACATTGTAATAAGATCACCCCTAAGCCTTCGTTTTTCCAAACTAAATAACCCCAAGTGTAATAAACTGTCCTGGTATTACAGACCCCCCAGTTCTCTAATAACCTGTCCTGGTATTGCAGACCCCCCAGTCCTCTAATAACCTGTCCTGGTATTGCAGACCCCCCAGTTCTCTAATAACCTTGGTCGCTCTTCTCTGCACCCGCTCCAGTTCAGCTATGTCTTTCTTATACACCGGAGACCAGAACTGCACACAGTATTCTAAGTGTGGTCGCACCAGTGACTTGTATAGAGGTAAAATTATGTTCTCCTCATGAGCATCTCTGCCTCGTCTAATGCATCCCATTATTTTATTTGCCTTGGCAGCAGCTGCCTGACATTGGCCACTAAATGTGAGTTTGTCGTCCACCCAGAGAGGTGGTGAGTTCTCCTTCAATGGAAGTCTTCAAACAGAGGCTGGACAGACATCTGTTTGGGATGATTTAGTGAATTCTGCTTTGAGCAGGGGGTTGGACCAGATGGCCCAGGGGGTCTCTTCCAACTCTACCATTCTATTATTCTATGATTCCATGATATTAGAGACAGCCAGATAGATGTACCTGTGTGTGAGGAACTATAACTAGATCACTGAATTACAATCTGAAAGAGCGCACAATTTCCAGATATTTGTTACTGCAGAATATTGCTGTCTGGAATGCCAAAGGAGATAGAAGAAATGTGTCCAGCATCGTGAGCATGTGAAGTGTTGTGAAGAAAGTGCTGCTGAGGACAGTGCAAGCAGACTGCCACAAGTACAAGTGTCACTGGATTGGCTGCTGTATAACAGTTAACCTTATGATTTCTGTTAATCCATCATATTTGGTGCATTCTAAAGAGTATCGTTGCTGCACTGTCTCCTCAGGATTTCTGCCTTCTTCGGCTATGCCTAACTGCTGGGGAGATAAACATTCTACCTCCATGGGCTATGGCATAGATTATATATATATATATTTTTTTTATATAAGTGCTGTTCTACTTTCTAGTACACAAAAGGAATCCAAACCTTTTGCAAGAGCATTCAAGGTTAAAGTTAACGTCCATCACTATTTGAAAAAAAACAACGGCCGGTGTGAATTAATGTCTGCTCACAAAAAATATTTAGACTTGAGAGTCCTCAGTGGTTGATACCTTTTAACGGCTAACTGAAAAGATGGTAACAAATTGCAGCTTTCGAGACTACTCAGGTCTCTTCATCAGGCATAGACTAATACAGAATCTGAAGAATCACACTAATAATCATCACCACTCCTCTCCTGTGCTGTCAGGGTCCCGATCTTTGGGTTTCTTCTTTTGATGGATGAGAATGTAACAGCTAATGTCACGGGTTGCAGTGGTGAACAATACTGCCGCCAGTGATTGGGTGCAGCGGTTATGTTTGAGGGCAAATCCTCCAGTACAGACTTGGTTACATAATATACAGTATTTCTAAGATGTAACAGTGCAGCGTCTATGACCATCAGTTACTGAGACCTCATTGCTCAGTGTCCATGTCTTTTTGACCCTGTAGGATACAGTCTGCGTCTCAGTGATCCTTTTTTGACAAAGTTATGCAATAACTGTAATGATATCACAAGAACTGGATATTATATCAGGTAAGGGATTATCCCTCTAGAAGGGGAAGGTATTGGCCCAGAGTCACCAAGAGCATTTGTGTAGCCCTGGTGTTAGGCACACGCAGTACCCTGGAGAGTGTGTGGCGAGACAGCAGTTTAATGCTAAATATCCATTCACTCATCATACACTAGACACACCCTTAGGGTAGTGCAGTTTACTATTGAGGGAGTGGTCAAGGTGTATGTGTTTGAGTGATTGAGTCTGTGTTGAGACTTCAGAGAGAGAAGACGTCTGGAGGGAGGAAGCAGTCCAGATTGCTCCATCACCAGTTCGGAAAGTGGAGTCTAGTACAGGTGGTTTAATTCACCTCAGCCTAGTCAGAGCTGTACCTCATCAGAATACATTGGAAGGAAAGAAGAAGCTTAGTGCAGAAAGTCTTCAGTCACCTGTCTAAAGGACAGTGTAAGGTTCAGAGACGTGCTCCTGCCTATTGATAACTGAGAATCTGTAACTAACTTTAAAGTGAAGGAAAAGAAAGAAGTGACTACTCGACTCTTGGCTAGTGTGAGTGCTTATGTTACCAGCGAGGACAAGGCGAAAGGCACAGTGGTTTATTGGAATAGTGCTTACGGATTGAAGAAGTCCTGCACATTGCTACCGGTCACTGGGGACCGAAGGATCACTATTGTTACAAGCATAGTGGTAAGAAAACCAGGAATTTACCGGACCCTAGGTCGCGGCAAACAAGCCCCATATAGTCAGTACGTAACTGGAGTCAGGTGGGATAGGGACTTTGAGTCAAGCGCAGACAAAAGCAAGAACCTAGTTTCATCAATTGGAAGGCTCCTAACACAAAACTGACTGGGCGGTACAGCTATGGATTAGCTGGAGTTAATTGAGGGAACTACGCTTCAGGCTGGTTGTACTCATTGTGTGGAAAGTAAAGGAGGCCCCTAACTTGTCCAGCTGCTGTCTCAAGATACACTCTCCTTGGATCAGCCTCCCTGGGACCTGCCTGAACATCTTACAAGTAAAGGTATGGAAAGACGCTGACCGTGTGAGACTGTGTTATTTACCTGCACCTGACTACACTAACTTCATGGACTTTGAGGGAAGAGTCCCACCTGTAGGGGACCTGACATCTAGCTGCCTCACCATCCCCTCAGAGATCTATAGCAGCGCTGGTACAAATTACCAGAATACTACAGGTGGCGTCACGAACTGTATATAAATCTATCCCCTGTAAATATTCCCCCAACATACGCCAGACCGCCAGGGCCACAGACCGAGCCACAGCTACCTGTGACAAATCCCCATAGACTTCTACGGGCTCGGCTCTGAGTACCCATTGCCCTTGTAATCCACAATTGTGGTGGCGGGTCGACACAAAATTTGGCGTCACGAACAGGATACGAAACTCGCAGAATTGCGAGCCCTGTGTGCCTAAGAAATTGTTTTTGTGAAAAAGGACTGTTTGCACTTTTGGCGCCAAAATCGCCATTTTTGTCGCCATATTCGCGCCCTCAGGCGCTGGAAAAGAAGGTGGGCGTACCTTCGTGGGCGTCTACCCCCCTGTGGCGCGAAGAAAATGCCTGCCCTCTCAAAGTGCTATTACAACATGCGATCCTGCCCTACAGCAAAGGAGTTCCGCCTCCTCTTCACCTTCCCTGCGAGGAGGAGGAGACGCAAACCCCACCTCCACGGAAGAGACCGGATGTCTCCGCAGGAGGAAGAAAGAGTCTTCTGGAACATCATGGAGGCAGGACGTGTGCAGCCGAGCAGGGAAGCGGAGGAAGGCAGGCCCGTGCCCCAGCCAAGCTGCCACCAGCACCGGAGTTATCCGTGCTCCTGCACCTGCAGCAGGCGTTGCTAGAAACAAAAGAAGAAAATGCACGCCTGAAGAAGATGGTCCAGCACCAACCTGGATTTGAAGAGATCGAGAGACGCCGGCGTACCCTGGAGCAGCGGAGGCTGTGGGACACGGTGATCTTCCCCTCAACGACCCCCACGATTTCAATTACCGAAGATTCTGCTGCCCAAGGCGAAGGAGCAACCGGAGGCTGCCCCCGAAAGTACCGATCCTGATCCCACCGGTGAAGCGGTGGAGGCGAAGGAGGTTGAGGAGGTACCGCCAGTTCCGGAACGCCCGCCCGGCCAGGAGGCCGCAGCAGATGATCGGTCCCCGACAGGGACACCGGAGGGGTCCTGTCCGTCGTTACCAGACGTCGACTGGGACGAGATGGCGCGCCTGGATGACGTCGCCTATACCGCCCAGTGGGAACATGAGTGGCAGCGTCGTGAGGAGAAGCAGAAACGCCAGCAGGAGGAAGAGCGGGAAGCTCAGCGGAACCGTCAGCGACAACATGCAGAGCTGATCGCGGACAAAGAGAGTGTCCGGAGAGAGAAAGGTACCCTGAGGGAACTGCGGCGGCAGGGGTGTGTGACTGAGTTCCAGCTCCGGAAGGGCTGGGGCTTCATCCGTGAACCGGGCCTCTACCCGGGGGTCTTTGTCAGCAGGCGTGACGTAGAATCCCACCTACCGCAAGGCCATCCCGGGAGGGACTTAGTTAATGGAGACATTGTCACGTACACACGGCATTGGGGAATGAAGGGATGGTATGCCCTTAACGTCACCATCGTCCGTGACCCCGTCCCCGACGCAAGTAACGTCACCACTACCGCAGCGTCCCCGTCTCCAGCTCAAGCAGTATCCGGCCGTTGCCCCAGCATCGCCCCCTGCAAGTGCATCGCAAATGAAAGTCAAATCTACATCGCAACTAGCGACCCAGTCTCAATCGCAATCCATGACACGGTCCATATCGTTAACTGTGATTGAAACGCAATCGGTGTCACGTGAGGAGAATGTACCCGTTGCGCCCCTAGAGGTTCGCACGAGAACTGTGGCGACCCAGACCCTAATAGCAGCGCATGACTTGTTAGTAATGGGATCTAGGGACCATCGCATTGTTCCAGCCCCGGGGTGGAAAGTGTATTAGAAGTAAATGAATAAATAGTAAAGAAGAATCGGTGAGATCCCTATAGGGTCTACCATAAGTAATATTGTAGAAAGTTTCAGAAATGTTTTATAAAGTTTTGCACAAGTGAAGAGTATAATGCATATATATTTTGCTAACCGTAGAATGCCCGGCTGGGTAACCAGAAAAAGTTTGCACTTTAGTATTATTATGTGATATTATATTTGTGTCTTTGGTTTTACAATGGACTTTGAGGTTGAGGACTGTGCCAACCCAGAACTTATTTGTACATAGTTGCGCTTCGGTGCCTTATCTTGGTTTTACATAAACCAGCACAACTACCTCTGAATACAAAAACCCGTGTGGTGTGGCACTGAGTGAGGTCTGCATTCGGATGTCCTGCAGCCCACCCAGGACCCACGTTGAAGGTTTGGTGCGGGTCCTTCACAAGAATACTGTATATTTATTGAATGCTATTTTAATATATTTGTATTTCTTTATAATGTTATTGTTTCGCAACGTTCAAGATATCCTCACCTCCCGGATGGGACGAACCAATGTTTATTGTTTAATGTTTTCATGCATAAACAAAATGTCTCTTTTGTATTTTACAGCCCGGGAGTGCTGTCTTTTACCATGGGGGAATGTGTAGCCCTGGTGTTAGGCACACGCAGTACCCTGGAGAGTGTGTGGCGAGACAGCAGTTTAATGCTAAATATCCATTCACTCATCATACACTAGACACACCCTTAGGGTAGTGCAGTTTACTATTGAGGGAGTGGTCAAGGTGTATGTGTTTGAGTGATTGAGTCTGTGTTGAGACTTCAGAGAGAGAAGACGTCTGGAGGGAGGAAGCAGTCCAGATTGCTCCATCACCAGTTCGGAAAGTGGAGTCTAGTACAGGTGGTTTAATTCACCTCAGCCTAGTCAGAGCTGTACCTCATCAGAATACATTGGAAGGAAAGAAGAAGCTTAGTGCAGAAAGTCTTCAGTCACCTGTCTAAAGGACAGTGTAAGGTTCAGAGACGTGCTCCTGCCTATTGATAACTGAGAATCTGTAACTAACTTTAAAGTGAAGGAAAAGAAAGAAGTGACTACTCGACTCTTGGCTAGTGTGAGTGCTTATGTTACCAGCGAGGACAAGGCGAAAGGCACAGTGGTTTATTGGAATAGTGCTTACGGATTGAAGAAGTCCTGCACATTGCTACCGGTCACTGGGGACCGAAGGATCACTATTGTTACAAGCATAGTGGTAAGAAAACCAGGAATTTACCGGACCCTAGGTCGCGGCAAACAAGCCCCATATAGTCAGTACGTAACTGGAGTCAGGTGGGATAGGGACTTTGAGTCAAGCGCAGACAAAAGCAAGAACCTAGTTTCATCAATTGGAAGGCTCCTAACACAAAACTGACTGGGCGGTACAGCTATGGATTAGCTGGAGTTAATTGAGGGAACTACGCTTCAGGCTGGTTGTACTCATTGTGTGGAAAGTAAAGGAGGCCCCTAACTTGTCCAGCTGCTGTCTCAAGATACACTCTCCTTGGATCAGCCTCCCTGGGACCTGCCTGAACATCTTACAAGTAAAGGTATGGAAAGACGCTGACCGTGTGAGACTGTGTTATTTACCTGCACCTGACTACACTAACTTCATGGACTTTGAGGGAAGAGTCCCACCTGTAGGGGACCTGACATCTAGCTGCCTCACCATCCCCTCAGAGATCTATAGCAGCGCTGGTACAAATTACCAGAATACTACAGGTGGCGTCACGAACTGTACATAAATCAATCCCCTGTAAATATATCCCCAACATACGCCAGACCGCCAGGGCCACAGACCGAGCCACAGCTACCTGTGACAAATCCCCATAGACTTCTACGGGCTCGGCTCTGAGTACCCCATTGCCCTGGTAATCCACAATTGTGGTGGCGGGTCGACACACATTCACCTAGCCAAACATGAAAACTTCTCCGTGCACCTAAAACTCAAGGTGCAGAAGCGCCATGAAGTTGTGGTCTAATTCCATCCTTGTCCTCTTCAAACTCTCCTGCCATCTAATCCAGAAGCCTGACCGTCCGGCAGTATGGATGCTCCTGGCTGAGCGGCCGCTCCCTGAGACTTTTGGGCTGCTCTCTGCTCTTTTTCTGCTTGTTGCTTTACACTTTCACAATCCAGAACTAATGAGTTGTAAAGTTTTGCTTGCACAGTATGAGAAGTCCTGGAAGGGCAATAGTCAAGCGTCTCCTGTTGTTTTCTTGCTTTAGCCTAGCAGTCTACATTAATGCTTGGATTTCTGAGTGTAAACTCTTCTATGGGGTCACTAAGAAATCGTGGACAAGTAACGTTTTGGATCTCCACTATCTGGTGTAATTTCTGCCGCCCGGCAGCAGTCGCATTCCATCATCCTTGCATTAATCGCATGCACCTGAGGAGAGGATCCTAGAAAAGCTTGGACTATGAAGACACGCAGCTTTCTGGGCAGCACGGACAATTGGGATCAGCGCGTCTTTGATATTTTCCATTATCTCATTATTTCATTTTATGGCCAGTTGTTGCTGACGGCACCTCATCATCACTCCAAAGTGGAGTCCCGAGGAGCTTGTTGTGGGTGGAGTTCGATGAGAGAGACATTATGGGATCTGCTCCGGTCTATTCTCTCCGACCTCTGAGCCTATTGAACAAGACAGAGCCAATGATATCAGGCGCCATTGCTTTGTCTCATAGATGATGGAGCCAGAAAACAATTACGCTGAATCCTCTGCTTTTTCAGCATTTTGGATTGTGAAGTTTTGTATTTTCGCAGGTGTCCAGGTTATTCGGCGGATGCCCCCATGGAGCAATCAATTCTCCATAGTTAAGGAATCGTGCGCCGTCTTGTGACATCAGCTCAGTCTCCCGCAGCCAAACGTTTGTGTTGCGATTATCAGGGCAATTAACACCAATCCCCTCAGTTGCTTCAGGGCTCAGCGTAACTGATGTCATATAAAAATTCCACAATATTATCAAAGCTTTGCCGCAGATCCCCACAAACCACCAGGGCCCAATATGGAAGTGAAGCACGGAGAGGCCAGCTCTAGAGGTCAGGAGACAGATGAGCACAAGGTGCACATTACACTGCTCCACTAAATGGAACCAGAGAGCCAGAGGAAAGCAATCCTGCGGCTGAGACGCACGCGATACATGACGGGATTCAGGGTTTCTATTTGTTGCACAGAATCACCTCTCGTGGCTGATAGATACAGTGGACTTTGTGGACGACCATTTATTTCACTTCACTTGTAGATGACAGTTTCCAAAAAGAACTCCACATAAAGCAGACAAAGGTGGGACCCTACCTGTGCGCCAAGAAGACTGGAGTGCCGAGCTCCTTTATATATTCTGAACTCCACATAAAGCCACAGATAATACCAAAAGATCGAAGACTTGATGGGCAGAGATAGACATGAGGGACATGGAGAGGTGGTGTGACTAGTGGGTGTGAAGCTTCGACATGCGAGCTAGCTGAGTCCTCCACTATGACGCCTAAAGGACAGACAAGGACAGTCGTCTTCGCTGAAATACTACAATTATTCTGTATTTTCCTACAACTGCTCTGGCTTTCCTGAAGAGTTCTATAAATCACTATATGTAACAAAAATGTTTATCAATCCTCCTGCTATAACTTCATCAATAATTAAAGGTATAACAACTAAAGCTCCATATTGGAAAGCCTGCCAGGACATCGCAATAGAAGTCCCAGAATATCCCTGTAGTCCGGCGTGGAAAGGTCACGCAGCAGGGTCATGGTCACCAGAGCCTCCAGAGCGTCAGTGGTAATGAAGGTCTACGCAACGCAATAAACAAAACTGGATCCTAGAGAGCGACAGTGATAGCCAGGGTCTATGCAACATAATAACTAAAACTGGAGCCTACAGAACGTCAGTGATAATGAGTGTCAGGGGTTTGGGGGGAAGGTTGCCCCCATTTATAAATTATATATATGGACGGGTGATACATAAATCCCCACACAACTTTTGCTTCCACTTTTAGTTCCAGTTAGGAACTTGCAGCTCTTTGGTGCCCCTTTACCCTCAGGCCAGTCAGTGAACTGCACTAGGATAACTAGACGCCAGGAAGGCTGCCTTGTCGCGTACTGGCTGTCGGGCACTCTGCAGTGAGGGCGGTGTGTATATCACCAGTCTCAGGCAGGAAATACACACATAAATCTCCCATCCATCCCTGCCAGGGTTTTGTTGTGAATAGGCTGGAGATGAGTTCTGAGCAGAAGCTCCCTCTGGTGGTTACAAACGGTACTGGACTGTCCAGTGAAGATTGTGAGGATTGGGAATCAGGTGTTACTGACTGGTCTTGTATAAGGGAGTCGCCTTCCCATCAGGGTTGCCGGTGATCAATTGTTCTGGTCTCAATCCTTGATTCCTGTTTCCTTTGTAGCCTGCTGTGTCGTGTCTGAATCTCCTGCTTACAGATAAGACATTTTCTTCTTTTTGTTTTTGTGCTTGATTTTTGCATTTTGTCCTGCACTTCGGTGGGGGCCTTCAGGGTCCCCTCTGGGGGCTTTTGCCTCTCAGTTCAGTTCAGCCACTGATGTTTGTACATTTGCTTTTTCCAGTTTTTTCAGTGGCTGGCCATTACATGTTTGGGGGCTTTCTATGTTCTTTGGGGATCTGCTCCGGGGCAGATAGCTTTCCTCTTTCTATCTTTAGGTGTAGTTAGTTTCTCAGGCTGTGACGAGGCGTCTAGGACCAACGTAGGAACGCTCCACGGCTGCCTCTAGTTGTGGTGGTTAGTCAGGGTACTGCAATCTCATAGTTTCCAACTGCTCTGGTGTATTTCCTTTTTTGCCTGCTCTCCTCAGCTACCAAATCATAACAGGGTTTCCCGATACCACCAAGACACTTTGTTGCCACCAGTTCCTCGTTTGATACTAAAAACTATATTGAGTCAGGAACCCACCACGGTAGCGTATTTGGCACAGAGACGTGTTGGTTCGATCATAGAGCAAGGAAAACAAAGCTAGTAAATTTGTAAGTTACTCCAGAAAATATAGCAGTGTTTACAAAAATATAAAGATATTACAAAAGGAGACAAATACAGTATGTACAACAGTTAGCAAATAAAAGGGATAAATACTTACTTATCTTAGTCGCAGATATGACGTGTTGATAAAGGGAGAAGAACCTTCTCAGTCAAAGGGTTCTTCAGCACAGCTTTGTGTAGCTGATTCTCCAGGCATCTAATAACTTTCAAAATGAGCGTCTCAGCTTTATGCTTTTCTCTTGCTGACATCACTGTGGGCTGAGTTAGAGAATGTACGCCTTTTTGAACAGTTATTAAAAACTTCTACTCACCATACTTTAGCTGGGAAGCTCACAGAGTGACAACAGGGGTATTTTATTTTCTATACAAAATTACCTTTCTTTTGAAACAAAGGTGACACGTCTGCGTGTCACTGGGGGACAGAAACTGTTTTCTCCGGTTTCTGATGGCGCACAGGTTGCAAAACGTTGCTGGGTGTAACCTAATTATACTGATTCTGAAAATATATGTTTCCTGTCTCTAGGATAAATCTGTGTTATACAATTCGACCTGGAATAGACAAAGGAAATTTAAATCATTAGCGGAGAATCTGCTCTGAGCTGCTAGAGGCAATAAAAGTGCCTCTTGCTGAAGGAGGGGAAGAAGTGGATAGAATTACACAGTGTAGAGAGAGAACAATTCAGAAGTACAGTGCACAAACCAACTAGGTGTAGGGAACAGGCAGTGAAAGAGTGTACTTGAACATTTAGGAAACTCATATTTTCCTGACAATGAGGGTCTATGCAACATAACAACCAAAATTGGGCCTCAGAGCGTCAGTGATAATGAGTATCTGCAACGTAATAACAAATGGAGCTTCCAGAGCGTCAGTGATAATGAGGTCTAGCAACGTAATACAAATTGGAGCCATCAGAGCATCAGTGATAATGAGTCTATGCAGTAATAACAAAATTGAGCCTCCTGAGCATGGCGTCAGAGGTCTTAATATGGCCCCGGGCGAAAGAGCCTCAGTGGGCTTTGAACAAGACCATCGGATTCAGATGCACAATGGTAGAGAGAATAATGTATAAGTACAATGCCAAAACTTCATCCATACTAGTGATAGGTCTATTGCAAATTTGTAAATAAGCTCAAAATTAGCCAATTCTGACAATGAGGTCTATGCAACATAACAACCAAAATTGGAGCCTCCAGAGCGTCAGTGATAATGAGAGTCTACGCAACGTAATAACCAAAATTGGAGCTTCCAGAGCGTCGGTGATAATGAGAGTCTACGCAACGTAATAACCGAAATTGGAGCCTCCAGAGCGTCAGTGATAATGAGAGTCTACGCAACGTAATAACCAAAATTAGAGCCTCCAGAGCAGGGCCGGCTCCAGGTTTTTATGGGCCCCGGGCGAAAGAGCCTCAGTGGGCCCCTTTAACACAGACCACGATTCATGATGCACAGATACGGCAGAGAAATATGGGTATAGTACAATGCCAAATACTTCACTTCTTCCATTACATGAGTGATATCTATTGTAAATTGTACAATAGCTCAAAAACCGCCAAATCCTCACAGCGCACAGTACAGACCGGACAGTACAGTCATCCATACAATATTATGGGCACCACAGTCTCCCCCTCATCACCCATATAATACCCCATGCAGGATGTCACCCCCCATATAATGCTCCATACAGAATACTGGACCCAAAATAATGCTCCATACAGAATACTGGACCCAATATAATGCTCCATACAGGATACTGGTCCCCATATAATGCTCCATACAAAATATGGAGCTCTCCTCTGCGCTGTACTGCGTTCTGCACTGTTACAGCTCAGGAAAGGGCGCTGTGGGAAGACTCCCCATTATCATCATGATTGCCTCCCCATCATCATCAATGCCTGCCCATCATCATCATCTTCTCCCCATCATCAATGCCTGCCCATTATCATCAATGCCTGCCCATTATCATCATCTTCTCCCCATCATCATCAATGCCTCCCCATTATCAGCAATGCCTGCCCATCATCATCTCCTCCCCATCATCATCAATGTCTGCCCATCATCATCTTCTCCCCATCATCAATGCCTGCCCATTATCATCATCTTCTCCCCATCATCATCAATGCCTCCCCATTATCAGCAATGCCTGCCCATCATCATCTTCTCCCCATCATCAATGCCTCCCCATTATCAGCAATGCCTGCCCATCATCATCTTCTCCCCATCATCAATGCCTCCCCATTATCAGCAGTGCCTGCCCATCATCACACACAGACAGCACACAAGCACTCTCTCACATACATACATACACACACACACATACATACACACACAAAGCACCGCACTACATACACACACAGAGACACACACACAGAGACGTCTTACCTGTTCAGCGTCCCCGCACTCTGTGCCACAGCCGGCCGCTGAATGATGATGTCAGCAGGCGGGGGGGGCCCAGTGGCGGCGCTGACACTGCTTTCCGCGCGGGGTGCCAGACTGCGAGTGGGCCCCCCCGCCTGCTCAGGGCCCCGGCACTGGCCCGGGTGTGCCGGGTGCTGACGCCGGCCCTGCTCCAGAGCATCAGTGTTAATGAGTGTCTACACAATGTAATAACCAAAATTGAAGCATTCAGTCTGTTAGGGGTAATGAGGGTCTTTGCAACGTAATAACCAAAACCGGAGCCTACAGAGTGTCAGTGATAATGAAGGTCTACACAACATAATAACCAAAACTGGATCCTCCAGAGCGACAGTGGTAATGAGGGTCTATGCAACGTAATAACCAAAATTGAAGCATCCAGAGCATCAGTGGTAATAGTCTACGCACTGTAATAACCAACATTGGTGTCACGGGTGTGTCGCGGCGGAGATCGTCGCGATTGCACACCCTGACTTCGCACAGCTGAGTTTCTGGTGCTGGGTGTTTTTCAGCACTGAGGGAGTTAATTCTTTCTCTCTCGATGCTGGACAGACCAGCCTCACCCAGCTGCGATTGATGTTTTGTTAATTAGCTTCCTTCATATACCTGCTGGTCTGCTGGGGAAGTTGCCGGTGAAAGTATTCATTCAGACCAGCAGAGCGGATCGTTTCTGAGAAGACTTAAGCTAAGAGTGCCTGTTGTGGTTTTTCCTCTCCTCGCTTATTGTTTATCTTCTTAACCTTTTGTGTTCCTCTGTAGTGGAAGTTTTGTATGCAAGGCAGTGTTTTCTTTACCCCCTGTCTGTCTCGTTTGTATTTGACTGTGTGTAAGCTGTTGCCTGCCCATTCCCTGTGGTGGTAATCAGGGTCCTTCTCAGGACTAGATTACAGTGGTCAGGGATCTACAGGAGACAGGGTTACGCTGGCGGCCTGGACCTCTGTACCATGGATCCAGTAGCCCAGTTAGCTCAGCAGTTGCAGAGTTTGTCCATGGAGCTGACGGACATTAAGTCCAAGGTTTTGTACCCCCGGGAGCAAACCAGATCTGAACCTAAAGTGGCTCTCCCGGACAGGTTCACTGGTGGGCGGGACAAATTTTTTACCTTCCGGGAGGCTTGTAAATTATATTTTCGGCTACGGCCTCGGTCTTCGGGGAGTGAAGACCAGAGGGTGGGAATTGTCATCTCGCTCTTACAAGGGGACCCTCAATCCTGGGCGTTCTCTCTTCCTCCAGACTCCCCGGCTCTCCAGTCAGTAGATCGATTTTTTACAGCCCTGGGTCTGGTATATGATGACCCGGATCGGGTCTCCCTTGCTGAAATGAAGTTACGTAAGATACAGCAGGGAGATCGTCCGGCGGAGGGATTTTCTTCTGAGTTCCGTAGATGGGCCACAGATACTCAGTGGAATGACCCAGCTCTTAGGAGCCAGTTTTGTCAAGGATTATCTGACAAATTAAAAGATGTGTTGGCTCAGTATGATTCTCCCCCGTCACTGGAGGCCACTATGGCCCTTGCGATTCGCATTGATAGACGGCTTCGAGAGAGGTGCGAGGTAACTCCGCCCCCTGTGATGACTCCTGTCACGCTGTATAGCAGATATATATATGAGATGTCAGTAATCTATATCAAAAGGGCAACATACTATATAACATGCGCATAGATATATTATAACATGGATTTACCTGATAGAATGTCCAGTGGGTCAAAACGGAATCCGCTATACGCTGTCTCCGGCTAGAGGGTGATCGGGGTCTAAGCTGACCCTGAACTGGGGTCCCAACTAATCCCTCAACCTGGAGGTACTGTTAAAGGTACAGAGGTCCAGGCCACCAGCGTAAACCCTGTCTCCTATCAATCCCTGCCAACTGTATTCTAGTCCTAAGAAGGACCCTGAATACCACCAAAGGGAATGAACAGGTAACGGATAATGAACAGAAAGACATACAACAAAGACAAGACATAAAGTAAATAAAGTCTTACATACAACACTCACACACAGTAGGAACACCTAAGGTCTCAGAGATTAACTATAAGCTGTAAGAGTAAAAACAACTAATGAACTCTTAGCTTAAATATTCTCAGAACCGATCCAGTCTGCTGAACTACATGAATGCTTTCACCGGCGTCTAACACCCAGACTGGCAGAAATATAAAGGAAACTAATTAGAACATAATCAAAAGCAGCCAGGCGAGGCTGCACCTAGCCTTAGCAAAGAGCTAGGAAAAATTAACTCTCACATTACCAAAAAACAAAGAAACAGAAGCTCAGCTGTGAGAAGTCAGAATGTGCAATCGCGACGATCTTCGTGGCGATGCACCCATGACAGTACCCCCCCTTCTACGAGGGGCCTCCGGACCCTCATGACCAGGTCTGTCCGGGTGAGTTGTGTGAAAGGTCCGTCCACGTTATCATTGACCACCACAGAAGGAGGTAGAGGTGACGGTATGACTGGTGCCACATACTTTTTAAGTAATGACTTGTGAAACACATTATGAATTTTAAACGTAGGAGGGAGGTCCAGACGAAATGCCACAGGATTAATTATGGAGCTGATCCTGTACGGCCCATGAATCTGGGACCCAACCTCCAGGAGGGAACTTTAAGTTTAATATTCCTGGTAGACAACCACACCAGATCATTCACCTTCAGATCTCGACCAGAAACTCTCCCCCTATCAGCCATCCGTTTGTAACGGTTCTCCGTAACCTTCAGTCTTAACTGATCTGGAACTATCAGTCTCCCTGGAAGTCCCACAGGGGCGTCCCCCTGAGCCCCCAATACCTCCCCCTCAAGCTCAGAGCATACAGCTGACACTACAACTCCCTCCTGAGGAATAGGAACCGGATCATCCATCCTCCCGGTCCCTGGGAAAGTACGAGATAAGGCATCAGGAAGCAACTTTATTGAGCAGTCATATGCGCGATGAGGAGGTAACTCTTTACACCCCTCCTCTGAGAACATCTCCCAAAGTCCTCCAGAAAAGGAGGCAAAGTCCTAGGTACAACCGCACCGATGACCGTGCTCATGCAGTTATTCTTGCAAAATTCACCCCACTGGCTAATCTTTCTGGATTGCCAATCAATCACTGGGTTATGTTTAGCCAACCAAGGAAGTCCCAACACAATAGGAGTAGGTAGACCCTCCAACACATAACAAGACAATTGCTCTTTATGTATTGCCCCTACTCGAAGATCTATGTTATGAACAGCTTGAACCAAGCTACCTTGACCAAGAGGTCTAGAATCAATAGAGAGTATAGGGACCGGTTTGGCCAATACACTCAGTTGCATACCATGCACCTGGGCAAACCGAGCGTCCACCAGATTAGCCCCGGACCCACTATCAAGAAAAACAGAAATCCTCTCAGTTCTAGTACCAATCACCACCTCCGCAGGCACGAGAAACTGAGAGGGATTTGGGGACGAAATACACACTCCCAGGTTAACTCCTTTGCTCAAAGAGGCCCGGGATGGACACCCCCAACAAAATGTCCCTCTCTCCCGCAAAAGAAACACCTTCTAGTCTTGCGGTGCACCGCCGATTCCCTCCTACAAAAAGATGTCCCTCCCAACTGCATGGGTTCCTCAGAACAGACCAGGGGAACCTCAGTATAAGGGACTTTAGTAGTAGGTGGAGTCATCACGGGAGGCGGAGTTACCCCGCGTCTTCCCCGAATTCGTCTATCAATGCGAATAGCGAGGGCCATAGCAGCCTCCAGTGATGGAGGAGAATCATACTGAGCCAACACATCTTTTAATTTGTCAGACAACCCTTGACAAAACTGGCTCCTAAGAGCTGGGTCATTCCACTGAGTATCTGTTGCCCATCTACGGAACTCAGAAGAATATTCCTCCGCTGGACGATTTCCCTGCCGTATTTTACGTAACTTTGTTTCAGCAAGGGAAACTCGATCCGGATCATCATTTACCAGACCCAGGGCAGTAAAAAATCGATCCACTGACTGGAGATCTGGGGAGCCTGGAGGAATAGAGAACGCCCAAGATTGAGGGTCCCCTTGCAAGAGCGAGACAACAATTCCCACCCTCTGCTCCTCACTCCCAGATGACCGAGGCCCGCAGCCGAAAGTACAATTTACATGCCTCCCGGAAAGTAAAAAATTTGTCCCGCCACCAGTGAACCTGCCCGGGAGAGCAACCTTAGGTTCAGATCTGGTTTGCTCTGGGAGGGACAAAACCTTGGACTTAATGTCTGCAAATTCCATGGACAACCCCTGCAACTGTGGGCCAGCTGGGCTACTGGATCCATGACAGCTGGGGAGAATTTTTTTTGGGCCGGTGAAAATGTCACGCTGTATAGCAGATATATATATGAGATGTCAGTAATCTATATCAAAAGGGCAACATACTATATAACATGCGCATAGATATATTATAACATGGATTTACCTGATAGAATGTCCAGTGGGTCAAAACGGAATCCGCTATACGCTGTCTCCGGCTAGAGGGTGATCGGGGTCTAAGCTGACCCTGAACTGGGGTCCCAACTAATCCCTCAACCTGGAGGGTACTGTTAAAGGTACAGAGGTCCAGGCCACCAGCGTAAACCCTGTCTCCTATCAATCCCTGCCAACTGTATTCTAGTCCCTAAGAAGGACCCTGAATACCACCAAAGGGAAATGAACAGGTAACGGATAATGAACAGAAAGACATACAACAAAGACAAGACATAAAGTAAATAAAGTCTTACATACAACACTCACACACAGTAGGAACACCTAAGGTCTCAGAGATTAACTATAAGCTGTAAGAGTAAAAACAACTAATGAACTCTTAGCTTAAATATTCTCAGAACCGATCCAGTCTGCTGAACTACATGAATGCTTTCACCGGCGTCTAACACCCAGACTGGCAGAAATATAAAGGAAACTAATTAGAACATAATCAAAAGCAGCCAGGCGAGGCTGCACCTAGCCTTAGCAAAGAGCTGGGAAAAAATTAACTCTCACATTACCAAAAAACAAAGAAACAGAAGCTCAGCTGTGAGAAGTCAGAATGTGCAATCGCGCGATCTTCGTGGCGATGCACCCATGACAACTCCACCTTCTACTATAGTCCCTCATATTGAGGTTCCCCTGGTTTGTTCTGAGGAGCCTATGCAGTTAGGAGGGACATCGTTTCGAGGGAGGGGATCGGCGGTGCGCCGCAAGACAGGAAAGTGTTACTTCTGTGGGAGAAAGGGACATTTTGTTGGGGGGTGTCCATCCCGTACTTTGCTGAGCAAGGAGTCGCCGGGGAAAAACTGTTGATCCAGGTTGTTGTGGTGGACGACAATCTGGAGTATGTATTTCGTCCCCAAGTCCGTCTCAGTTTCTCGTACCAGCGGAGGTGGTGGTAGGTACAGGAACTGAGAGGATTTCTGTTCTTCTGGATAGTGGGGCCGCGGCTAATCTGGTGGACGCTCGGTTTGCCCAGGTGCAAGGTATGCAACTGAGTGTATTGGCCAAACCTATCCCTATATTCTCTATTGACGCCAGGCCTCTCGGTCAAGGTAGCTTTGTGCAAGCCGTGCATAACATAGACCTTCGAGTGGGGGCAATACATAAAGAACTATTGTCTTGTTATGTGTTGGGGGCCTTCCCACTCCTATTGTGTTGGGACTTCCTTGGTTAACTAAACATAACCCAGTTATTAATTGGCAATCCGAGAGATAAGCCAGTGGGGTGAATTTTGCCATAGTAACTGCATGAAACGGTCATCGGTGCGGTGGCCTAGAACCTTACCTCCTTTTCTGGAGGACTTTGGGAGTGTTTTTCAGAAGAGGGGTGTCAAGAATTACCTCCTCACGCGGGGGGTTTATGTTTATAAAATTGTTCTGTGCTATGTTACCTAATCTAGGTTTATAACCTTTCTGGTCTGAGGGAAAACTTGAAAGGTTATATTCGGAAAGTTGCCAAGGGGATATTAGACCTTTCTTCCCAGTGGCGCGGGGTTCTTCTTTGTGAAGAAAAAGATGGGGCTACGCCCCGCTTGGATTCCGTGGGCTTAATCGGATTCGGCCGGATCCGTATCCGCCCACTTATTCCTGACTCTTCAATCGTTGTGGGCGCCAAATGGTTCTCAAAGTTGGTCTCAGGGGGGATATAATCTGTTGGATAAAGGGGGGGATGAGTGGGAGACGGCGTTTAACACTCCGGGGGAATTATGAGAACTGTCATGCCTTTCGGTCTGACTCTGCCCCGGGGGTGTTTCAACATTTTGTTAATGACTCTTTCGCCATAGTGGGACAGTTTGTTGTCATTTATCTAGATGAATTTAATTTATCGCCGGATCTTGTGTTATCGGGCATGTGAGAAGGTGTTGCAGATTGCGAGACAATAAAACTGTTACGCCAAAAGGGGAGAAGTGTTATTCGCCGTACAGGAACTTCATTTTAGGATTTTGGTGTCGCTTTTGGTTTCCGTTTGGACCCGGGAAAGTGAAGGCAGTGTTGAGGGTGGCCAGAGGTTTAAGGCATGCAGCGTTTCTGGGGTTTGTAATCACGGAAATGTATTCGTAATTTTATCCGTTGTCAACCTCTAGAATGACAAAAAAAGGGACGGATTTTTTAGGGATTGAAAAGTTGTAGTTTTCTCCTTGAAAAAGTTTTGCTTCGAACCCTATCATCCAACCTGATGATCAAACGTTATTGTGGAGGTGAGCATTGGTGGAGGTGGTGCGGTTTATTCAAGGTCCGTCCCCTGGTAATGGACCCCGGGGCTTTTCTCTAAAAAATTGTGTCCGCCGAAGGGAATTTGAGTCGGATTGGGAAACTTTGGCATTAAGTGGCTTTTGAAGGGGGTCATTTTTGGAGGGGCAGTACCCGGTCACCGTCATTACTGATCAAAGAACCTGCTGTATTTAGGTTGCCGTTGGAATTCCAGACAAGAGAGGTCGTTGTTCTTTACCAGGTTTATTTTGTGTCAATACGTCCGGGTCAAAAAATTAAAGG